>CM062820.1:706154966-706429576 GCA_031772625.1 Pinus tabuliformis
AGGAGGAGGCACGGATAGAAGGAGTTCATCCTTCACCGCGGGTTGATGCTACGATTCCCAGTCATACTCATCGCAAATGACAGCACAGGTTGGTTGTGAAACATCAACTCTTTCAATAGCTTGATCCTTTTTCACAACAGGTGTAAAGTTTGTAACGGAAGAACACAAGATAGTGCAATCCTGAGGATTAGCAAAACGTGGAGATGGAGGTTGAGGTAACAAGTGCATATGACAACCCATGGACTTCCTAACCAAATTTGCGCAGAAATTAAGAGTAGTGAGGGTGGGAGGATGTGACAATTGAACAGACACGTGTGCATGCTCTCCCACATCACTATGCGGGGGTGGAGCTTTTTGATGAGGGGAAGGCGGATAGTAACTTGTGATAGCAACTGTGTCTTCTTGTGATTGTGCAGCTCCATCACTGAAGTATGTTGAGCAGGGTTTGAGATTTTGCTTTACTTTTGGACAGAGTGATTTGTGAAGGCAATATTCAAATTTATCCATGAGATATTGGAATTTCATCTGACTTTTCGGAGCTTCAAATATGAGAAGACAGAAGTGCTTACAAAAATCCATAGGCAATTCATGTGGGGCCTTTCATTGTTTAAACATTCTTTTGTCAAGAGCTTTAGGATCAAAATGATAGAAAATAGATTTGATTAGATCACTGAACCGCTTAAATGAGTGCACGCAATTTTGAGGCAGGTTGCGGCACCATCATTCAGGGGATTCGCAAAGTGTGTATGCAAGTAGCATGTTGACCTCTACCTCATCAAAATCTTCCTCATTCCCCAAGAATGCAAGGAATTCATGTAAGTGCTCATACTAGACCACTTTGCCTTCACCATCATATGTGATTTCAAACAAGTGATCAAAAAACTCCTTCGTGACTTCAAAGGAATGTGCATTGGAAAGACATCACGGAGGGTTAACTCAAATGATATCCATGATATATGTGTGAAGATTCAAAACAGGATGTGATAAATCAGCTTGTCATTTGTCCCTCCTTCTAGCGCTAGAAATGTTGATGGTGTTGGACCCCCCAACATGTTAGGGATCTCCTCGGTAAGAAGTCCCAACTAGACCTCAGATTGTTTGGAGTAGGAGTCCCAGCAGTGGGTAGTACGGTATCGCCTTGACCACGGTTTTGCACAAAGGTAAGTAAGATGTCCTTGCTAGTTGCAAGGGTGTGACCTTACATCAAGTCAAGGAAGGTGCATGAAAGGCTCTAACACACGGAGGGGGAGAAGAGTGTGCCCCTTAGAAACCTACGATAGCACGCAGCTTGAAAGGGAACACACAAGCAGAAAGACATCATGAGATGGAACGCATGATAGCTGACGATCCAAAGTGATGGATTATATCAACAACACACTTTGATAAGATTCATACTAACACATACAGAATAGTCCATACATACATGTGTAAATTACAGCTACAAATATCATTAGAGTAACCATGATAGCCAAACTATAATAACAACATATGCATGAAATGTGTTGGCTCTGTTATATTAAAAGAGTGAACGATCGAATCATACATACAACCATGACAACCACTAGCCCCGATAGCGGAACATTACAGTCACTACTGCCTGCTCCTCCAAAGAGATGTACTAGCTCTGCATTGTGGAGAAGTCAAGGCTCATTACAATACACTCCAAGCTTTCTCTATGTTATACCTAAGGGAAGCTTGGCTCCCAAAATCTTGTACAATGAGTTATGAGGTTCTAAAAATAACAAAGGGTGGGGTGACCCTTGACATTCCCCTTTGTGACTCTTCACCTACCCTTATGACTCTTCAACTTGCACATGACCGTTACATTCTATTATTGACACTTGGTCTTTCACTTTTACGACATGTTTACAATAAAATCTACACATATACCCATGTGAGACAAAAATGGGCTTGAGTAAGCCATGCAAGACATCACTAAGACTCAGACAGTTGTGGGAAGACTAACTCTTCGACATCCTCTAGATGATTGATGGTGGAAAATTGATGCCAAGCGTGGTAGTCTAGTATGGTGTCTGCATACTCTATGGTTACATCCTTCTGAAAGCGAACTCTTGCCTCCATTGCATCCGGGTACACTGATTTGGCACCTTTTTCCAACTCGTCGGATAACATGTGCATCATGGTCTTGAGTGCAGCCGGACCAGCAAATACTGGTGCATAGTGTCTATGCTCATCTTCAATTTTGCGTTGGTGGCTATGCGCATCAAAATATCAAAGTACATGTACAGCTCTAGTGCGACTTGGTTCTTTGTCTTCACCTCAGTGAGTGTGTCAATATATGGGATCGCATGCGTGCACACAATGACATCCATTCCCCTGAACACTCGTGCATGTGAAGCTTGTAAGCTGGTGATGAGTTGTGAGAGTTCCTCATATTTTTGGATCTGACTCTGGATGTGTGCCTTCAACTTCATTGCCTTTGGATTCATCATCTTTAGCAAGTGCAATGAGGCTCCCTTGTACCACATTGTCCATATTTACATGTGATTGATAGTAGTGTGTAGGTCTGACAAGATGCGTGCTCTCCTACCCTAGTGATGTTGCCAACCGTTAATATGGACAACTGACTTATGCATGGTGGCGAACCTGAAGTACAACTTCCGCATGACTGCCTTGAGAAACGATACTTCATCCTGTATCACTTTCCTCAACTATGTTATGGCAGATGTTGTAACTTGCTCTTATCCCTGCTTGTCCACTTGTATCTTTTATTGCCATGTGCTCGTTCTCAGCTATCAAGAATCTAACACTTGAGTTGGTGGCTTCGTTATATGCCTTGGTAGCATCGACCAATGTAGTTGTATGTCTGCGCACATCGGACATGATCACTCGCTCTTAAAACTACATAGGAGATACATGGACATCTAGAGTGGGCACTTTGCGCGATTGCACAACTCTGTGTTGTGATTCATCAAAATATATGTTTTGCACATCTGCTTCTGGATTGTCCTCAAGGCTTTAAGTGTCTCCTTAATCACTTGTGACTTTCTTTGCTCCCATATTTGGTGAAGCTGGTGGAGTGACCTCTTGGTTATGAGGCACGAGATCAATGTCTTGATCTAACTCGAGCTAAACCATATCAGTGTCCATCTTCTCTAGCATCTGTTCAATCTCTTGAGAAAAGTCTTGCTCCTACGACTCCTCAATCTGTTTGTTATGTGCCAGCTGTTCGGATGAATCGATAACCTGTATGGGTGTAGTTTCATCAATATGTTCATGTTGCACCTCTTATTTTTCATCTTCCTGTTGCACTTCCTTCTCTCTTCTACGTAGCTCTTGTTCTTCCCTAAGTTGTTGCTTCAACTCCTGCAACTACTTTTTTGGTCCCTCTAGCTTCTACTTTTCCCTTTTCCTTTATGCGATCCTTCTGTCGTGTTGTCACCTCTTCGCCTCAATCTCCAAAACTGCTTTCAACACAAGTGGATCCGCTTTGAACTTGCAACTTTGCTCCACCTCTACACTATCAGCAACCCTCCTCTTGCCTTTATCAAGCATAGTTTTGTTGCCCTCTAATGTTGCTGATGATGTTTCTCTTTGAGTTATTTTTTCCTTCTGCAATGTTAACCACTCTACAACCATTCTAACTGGTTCATTGAGCCTAGAGAATTTGTGGCAATATGATCTAGAATTAATCCAAGACAATTAATAAGGTATTACAGACTCATGTGCATGGATGTGCCTATGTTATTTTATGCAACGAATCGATAAGATTATGAAATACACAGGAACTGAAGCAGTTAAAGAAAACATAACAGGTAAACATATAAACACAACAAGTTTAGTAAGGAGTTCACCCAACACTCTGGGGCTACGTCTCCTGGTCCAGCCTTCAATGGTGGCCTCTCTATTATATTTTCAAAGTAGAGTTTTTACAATACTGAGCTCAATTTGAGTCTCACACACAGATATAAATCAGCAAGATTGTACTTGGATTCCCCAAGTCTCTAGAGTACATAGACTCTCCTTACTGACTCTCGACCTCTATTGGTCACAGTAGTATGAGCCCAATTTGAGGCTCATACAGGACAGGCATTACAGAGGAGTGCGCTTGAACCTCTCAAACCTTCTCTGGAGTGCACAGACTCTCTGACTCTCTCTGTCTCTATCTTGACTATGGCTCAATGCTGCCTTTGCTTCTGTAGGTCAACTCGGCTTCTTCTCTCTACTCTTAGCCTTCTTAACTTGCCTGCTTCTCTCTCTGTCAGTTCGTGGATTTAAAGCCAATCTGCTTCTGACTGTTCGTTTCCGCTTCCTGGCTTTTTGGTTCCCCTGCCTCTATCCATTTGAATCCCTTTGTTTTGCGTAATCATCATTGTATAACGCCTCACAGGGAGGTGGCCATCTATTTCATAACAGATGAGCATCAGTTCTCTTGGACATATTCGAAACGACCGTTTATTCCATTAACTCCAAGAATACCCGTGAAACATGACCTTCTACCAACGCATCGTCCATATCGAACTTCAAATCCTATACAACTCTGCCTGTTAACCTCGTCAAATCCAGTCATCCATCGAAATGTGTCTCCACTGTTGATCTGGAGCCTCCAAATCCTACGGTCATCGTCCATATCAGGCAGATAAGTAACATGATGTTTATCCATCCGATGTGAGTGTTTTTCTCTCTCTTCTGTCAGATGCGTGGCAACCATTGTATGGCATCGGGCGAGACTCGGTTGAAACCGCTTACCACTCGAAGCCGTTCTAATATCCTACTGGTTTTTGTGGGACCCCGCTTCTGATGGAATCAGAACGATATCCATTGCATTTTATGATTTTTCGGGTCCGAGGGCTTGTGGCCCTTCTTTGAGGGGTTTTCCCTATGATATGCGATTAACCCCTGTTTAATCGCATATTCCAAACGACCCCCGTTTCTTGAAATGATCTCTGGTTTTGCTAATTTGCGACAGCACGTTACCATGGGCCGACGGTCTGCGCGCTTGACCGACGGTCCTCATTGCTCCACATTGATCACCAATTGCAACTGTTATGAGGATATCCCTGATAGCTTGATCTTTATAAGACTTGTAGCCTTTGGCATAATTTTGAAGAGTTCATGAAAACTTAGAGAGTGTTCTAGGATCCAATTGGAATCATGGCCTTCCCACTGAAAAAGCTTTTGGACCACCAAAATTTGGTTTTTAAGCATCAATCAAGTGAGGATATAGATTCCTCACTTGCCCAATTTCTATCCATCTTGCACTACTTGGTTTTGAACCTTTGAGTCCAATGCTGAGGTACTCAATATCCCCTCTAAGCGTAGTTCTCACCTTCCTATCCATAATTGTATCTTCCTGCAATTCATTGAGATATTCAGGGAACAGATCATCAATAGAAGGAAATTGACTCTGCTCTTTGGGATATTCAATTAATGAAGGTTCAAACAGTCTCAAGATTTCTGCATTAACTACCGAATAGATGTGCATGTAAGCTGGCAAATCAAGGCGAAAATCATTCTCACCGATTTTCTCAAGTATCTTGAAAGGTCCATACCTTATCGGCTCCAGCTTCTTACCTTCACCTTGCATTTTGTCTTTGTTGATATACAGCCAGACTTGATCACCAACTTGGAAACTATGCTCGATCTGATGCTTATCATGCATTGCCTTGTACTTGGCTTGGCTCTGTTCCAGCTATTCCTGTACTGCCTGGTGAATCTCTTGGATTTGTTCAATGAACCTAGTTGACTTGTCCACATCACTGTGTCCATCAACCGCTATTTCTTTACCAAAGACAAAATCCAAGGGAGGCCTTGGTATGAAACCAAAACAGGTCTCAAAAGGAGATCTCTGTGTAGAATAATGTTTAGCCCAGTTGTAAGCATGTTTCACATAACAAAAATGTTCATCCCAAAGCTTGGGATGCTTGTTGCAATAGCCTCTGAGCAATTGGATCACTATCCTGTTGACCACCTCTGTTTGGCCATCTGTTTGTGGATGAAAGGTTGTGCTCTTCTTCAGTTTGGTGTCCATTAATTCCCACAGACTTGAAAAAAACTTCCCAACAAATCGAGAATCTCAATCAGATACAATGGAAGTGGGTAATCCAAAATGAACCCATACATGCTGAAAGAATAACTTTGCGGTTTGTTCAACTGTAATCTGTTTGTTACAAGGTATTAAAATACACATTTTGTTGAACCTATCCACAATAACATATAAATAGTCATGACCTTTTCTAGATTTAGGCAGTCCCCCAACAAATTCCATGGAAATACTTTCCTAAGGATGAGAAGGAACTGGTAGTGGAGTGTACAAGCCTAGTTTTCTATTACTGGGCTTGCTTTTAGCACACATGGTACACCCTCTTATATATCTAGAAATTGTCTCATTCATTTTGGGCCAATACCAAAATCTTCACAGTTGTGCAACTGTTTTACTTACACCAAAGTGACTTGATATTAGAGAAGTGTGTGCTTCTCGAATTATCTTTACTCTTTCAGTTTGAGGAATGCATAACTTTCCCAAATGATACAACAGTTGGTCCTTAACATGATAATCCAATTCTTCTACTTGTTTTCCATGACTTAAAGTTGCATATACATCTTTGAAATCTATATCTTGAGCATATTATTCAATGTAGCTTTCATGCAATACTGAATTATGCTTAAGTATAGTAGATGCATTTATGATTGGCCTAGAAAACATATCTGCAACTTTATTGTGTATGCCCTTTTTATATCTGATGACAAGATGAAACTGTTGTAGAAAACCCATCCACCTATAGTGTCTTGATTGCTACAACTTAGTTTGTGAGTGTAAATATTGAAGTGGTTGATGATCAGTATGTATAACTGTCTCTTTGCCCATTAGATAATGTTTCCACTTTTTCACACTCTGTACTAATGCATACAATTCTTTATCATATGTGGGATAATTAACTACTGCAAAATTAAATGTCTCAAAATTATAACATATGGGTTTATCGTGCTGCATCAACACTGCTCCCATGGCATAGTCATTGGCATCCATTTCAATCTCAAAGGATCTTTGAAGATCGGGTAGTGCTAGTACTGGTGTTATACTAATCTTTTCTTTTAAGGTGTCGAAGGCTTTCTGTTGTTTTCCTCCCCACTGAAACACCTTGTCCAATCATGTTAAAGCATGTAAGGGAGCTTCAATCAAGGAAAATTTAGAAATAAACTTTCTCCAACACAGTGTTGCTCCTAGGAAGCTTCTAACTTCTGTAGCCGATTTGGGTTTAGGCCAGTTTTCAATGACTGCAACCTTAGAGGGATCTATCTTCAATTCACCACCCCCTACAATATGACCCAAATAATTCAAAGATGTTTTGCCAAATTCACATTTTGATAGCTTAACATAAATATTTTCTCTTTTCAAAACATCTAGAGTCTGTTTTACATGCTTCAAATGTTCTTCCCATGTTTTACTAAATATAAGAATGTCATCTAGATATACAATGTAAAAATCATTAATAAAATTCTTGAGTACATCATTCATTACTCTTATGAAAGTAGCAGGAGCATTGGTTAAGCCAAAAGGCATAACCAACCACTCATACAATGCCTGCTTTGTTTTGAAAGCAGTCTTCCGTGCATCTTGCTCTACAACTTTGACCTGATGGTAGCCACTATGCAAGTCCAACTTGGAAAAGTAAACAACTTCTTTCAAATGATCTAATAGATCATTTATGCGAGGAAGGGGATAACGATTTTTGATCGTTATCTTATTCAGTGCTCGGTAATCACTGCACATTCTCCATGAGCCATCTTTCTTTCTCAGCAAGACAATTGGAGACCCACATGGCGATGTGCTAGGTCTTATGAACCCTTTCTCGAGCAACTCTTGTACCTGCTTCTTGATTTCTGCATTCTCTAAAGTGGACAACCTGTACATTTCGATGTTAGGCAATGGAGCATCTTGCTGCAAATTAATATCATGTACCATTTCCTTTTTGGGTGGCAGACCTTTAGGTTCTTGAAATAGTATATCATATTTTGAAACAAATTTTTCTAAATCAGCTTGTTGTTTAGCATTACAACCTTCAAATACATTGGTTTTATCAGATTTCTTTTCCTTTACAACCATCAGTAAAAATGGTTTGCATGAATTTACAATTCTTTTCATCTGCCCTAAGTTTATGAGAGTATAATTATTCTTGAGTTTATGAGCTCTTACAATATATTCAATTCCATATTTAACAAGTTGATACTTGTTTTCAGCTCTATAGAAAATGGCTTTTCTATCATACAAGTAAGGACTTCCTAAAACAATTCCACATATATCCAAGGGAACAATATCTAACTCAACCTCATCTACAAATGCTGACCCAAAAGAAAACCTAAGTATACATTGTCTAGTCACTTATAGCTTTGCTTTATCACATAACCACCCTAATGGATATGGGTTCTTGTGAGGTGTGGTTAGTAATCCTAGTTTCTTTACAATTTTTTCAGAAATTAAGTTTACTTGTGAGCCACTATCAAACATAGTATCAATATTTTGATGCTTGGAAATAACTCTAATATGAAAAAGCTCATGTATTTTCCTCTCATTTTCTTCATTATCAGTAGATTGTGCAGAATTACTAGCAGATGCTTCAAAATTTTTACCTTTTATACATGTGGCTCTGATTGTTGCTTCATCCCCTGAATCTGACCCCAAATCCTTCTGAATAGCTGCAGTAGTCTTCTTCTTTTTGCCATCGTACTTCTTGGGCCTCAGCTCTAGATGTAGAATCCAGCGGTGTTCATCATCATGTCCATCCTTCTTGCAGTGAGTGCACGAAGGTTTGGTCTTTTGTACAGCATTTGTCTTCCGCTCTTTCCATTTATGCTTTCTCTTTTCCTTGTTCTCGTTTGCAGTGGGTTTTGATGATCCCCCAACTTCTGGGTTCACATTCTTGCCTCTAGCCTCTAGATGTGTAGCCTGAACAGATACCTCATATATGCTAGTGGGATTAAACATGAGAATGGTATGTCTCAAATAACTATGTAGACCACCTATATACTTCGGCAAAGTTTCAGGTGAGTCTAAAGAAATGCCTAGAATCAAAGCTCTTTCTCTAAATTCTCGGGTGTAGCTTTGTACACTTTTCCCTTTCAATTGGCGAAGAGTTTTCCAACTCATCATAGCTTGCTGCATATAAGCTAGTGGATATAATTGTTTTTTAATTGCAGAAACAAATTCATTCCAGGTAGAAAAAAATTTACCATGCTTCTTCAAATCAGCTTGTGTCCTGCCTTCCGACCATACCAGGGCAGTGCATCCAAGGCATAGGCTAGCCAACTGAATCTTTCTCCTTTCTGAATCGATGTTCTGAACTCTACAATATACATCAATCTGTCTAATCCAGTTATCTAGCTTTTCTGCATTCAATTCTCCACCATAAACTGGCAAATCAAACTTCACATCTAATTTAATCAAAGAAGGTTTCTTCTTTTTCTTTTCAGGGCTTTCTTTGTGTGAAGAAGATGATGATGAAGGTGATGATGGGGGAGATGGTGTAGAGGGCTTCTCTTCTTTTCCTTTGCCTTCTGGGTGGGCAACTAGAAGAGGTTCTTCTACTCCTTTACCGTGTTTGGAGGTTGATGACTCTCCACCTCTACCTCGCTTAAATTCTCTATACATTTCTTCTACCATGGCTCTCATGGTCATGAAACTGTCCATGAACTGGGAGTTTGATTCCGAGGGACTTTCTTCTGAAATTTTCCTCTTAGGATAGACTCTTCCAATTTCTAGGTTAGCTTCAACCAACTCTCTTTCTCCTAATTTAAGCTTTGATCTAGTTATCATTCAACAAAAAGAATCCAGCACAAGCTTGTCTAACCTTAGCAACCTAGAGCTCTGATACCACTTGATCTGGAATTGATCCAAGACAATTAATAAGGTATTACAGACTCATGTGCATGGATGTGCCTATGTTATTTTATGCAACGGATCAATAAGATTGTGAAATACACAGGGACTAAAGCAGCTAAAGAAAACACAACATGCAAACATATAGACACAACAAGTTTAATAAGGAGTTCACCCAACACTTTGGGGCTACATCTCCTACTCCAGCCTTCAGTGGTGTCCTCTCTATTATGTTTTCAAAGCAGAGTTTTTACAATAGTGAGCTCAATTTGAGTCTCACACACAGATATAAATCAGCAAGACTGTACTTGGATTCCCCAAGTCTCTGGAGTACACAGACTCTCCTCGCTGACTCTCGACCTCTATTTGTCACAGTACTATGAGCCCAATCTAAGGCTCATACAGGATAGGAATTACAGAGGAGTGCACTTGAACCTCTCAAGCCTTCTCTGGAGTGAACAGACTCCCTGACTCTCTCTGTCTCTGTCTTGACTCTGGCTTGATGCTGCCTTTGCTTCTATAGGTCAGCTCGGCTTCTTCTCTCTACTCTTAGCTTTCTTAACTTCCCTGCTTCTCTCTCTATCAGTTCATGGCTTTAAAGCCAATCTACTTTCTGACTGTTCGTTTCCGTTTCCTGGCTTTCTGGTTCCCCTACCTCTTTCCGTTTGAATCCCTCTATTCTGCGTAATCATCACTGTATAACGCCTCACAGGGAGGTGGCCACCTATTTCATAATGAATGAGTGTCATTTCTCTTGGAAATATTTGAAATGATCGTTCATTTTGTTAACTCCCAGAATACCTGCAAAACACAACCTTCTGCCAACGCATCGTCCATATTAGACTTCAAATCCTATACAACTCTGCCTATTAACCTCATCAAATCTGGTCATCCATCGGAATGTGTCTCCACTGTTGATCTGGAGCCTCCATATCCTATGGTCATCGTCCATATCAAGCAGATAAGTAACATGATGTTTATCCATTCGATGTGAGCAGTTTTCTCTCTCTTCTATCGAACATGTGGCAACCATTGTATGGCATCAGGCGGGACTCGATTGAAACCGCTTACCTCTCGAAGCCCTTCCGATATCCTGCCGGTTTTTGTGGGACCCCGCTTATGATGGAATCGGAACGATATCCATCGCATTTTATGATTTTTCAAGTCCGGGGGCTTATGGCCCTTCCTTCTTTGAGGCGTTTGCCCTGCGATATGCGATTAGCGACTTGTTTCTTGAAACGACCCCCGTTTCTTGAAATGACCTCTGGTTTTGCTAATTTGCAATAGTGCGCATTACCATGGACCGATGGTATGTGCGCTTGACCAATGGTCCTTGTTGCTCCAAATTGATCACCAATTGCAACTACTATGAGGATACCCCCAATAGCTTGATCTTTATAAGACTTGTAGCCTTTGGCATAATTTTGAAGAGTTCATGAAAACTTAGAGAGTGTTCTAGGATCTTATTTGGATCACAATATCTTCATGGGTCTTCCTCAAGCCAATGAAACACCCAATGGATCCAAGGATGATACACTCTCCCACAATGTTCCTTCACTAAGCCATGCGGGTCATACGGATTGAAACGTATAATATCGAAGGTGAATCTCTTGAATTCCTCCATCTCGACCTCAACATTCTTAAGGTTTTGGATCTAATACAACCCAATTTGCAAAGGAAGAGTGGGCCAAGGTGCCTTCTTCTTCCTATGCAGTCTCATTGACAACCCTGTCAAGATGTGGGATGCCACCTCTTGCATGACCAGCTTGTCCATGGAAAAATTCAGCAAAACATGCGGAGCCTTCTTCGTGTTGTACATCCAGATGAAGGTGCTAAGGGGTGAGGCATACTAATTTGCTATGTCAACCAATGCCTCCATCCTTCCTATGACATGCAAGGCGGATTCTGCTCAAAGATCATCTTGTACACCAGGCTGACGAAGTTGTCTAATAGTTGTATGATAACTCCATGGAAGCTGCATTCGGATAATAACCTACAATAAGTGTGCACAGAGGTTTATGAAGGTGTCCATGCCCAACCCAAGCCTGAGAACTACTAATGGGCACAGATCGTATCAAGTATGTAAGCAGAGATGAAAATCTCCGCTTGCTGACCCTTGGGTGGATGTTGGGCTTCTATTACTTGTTCCTTAAACCAAAGAGCCAACATGTCAGACCAGTTGAAATGTCTCCCTTCATTCACGAGCCGATCCAACACAATCACCCAACTCTGCAGGATGTTCTCTATACTCTCCTGGTCGTATAAGCGGCATGCAAAGATGACCAAGAGCTGATATGCCTTCTGCAATATCCTTGTCTTATAAACTTGTTTGGGTGTTGTCCTAAACTTATATGGCTCTTTCACCTAGCTCTTTAAGGTGTCTCTTGAGTTTGCACTACTACTGGATCTAGTGAAGGGTCTATCCATTGTGATCACCTGTACTGTTGAGAGAATGTTGAACACATGTAATACGTGGAGACAAAGCAGCACTCATGGCAATCACAATGTAAGTTGAAAACCAAAAGTAACGTGAGCACTGCCATGCAACACACTTGGATGACTAACTAGAATATTTACGCAATTTTCACTGAGAGGCTGGGAGACTGACTTCCATAACTGCACAAAACATATTCTAGACTGTCATTGGGTTGACTGACTGTTGAAACTATGAAGAGCACAATGCAGCTTGACCTGTTGGGGACCGAAACTGCGTAATGCACAATTTCAGTCGGCTTGACTACAACCCGGTGAAACTGCATCTATGCAATTATGGGGGCCAATGGGGCACTGCCTCTCATATTTCTCTTAGATAGCCTTGGGGGCCAGTGTTAGGCAATATCTATGCAATTCCTGGGAGGAAGGCATAGCCTACACTCTCAGAAATGTGTAATGGAAGCCGGCCAAGGCAAGGTCTAGGCCAAGGTAGCCCAGACTCGCTGACGGGCGACTGAAAACATGAAAAGGTTGAATGCATGTGAAAAACTAAGTGTAGACATGAGTGAATGAACATGCATGCAAACAATGAGTGCATGATTCAATAAACGGGAAAACAAGTAAGTGTGTGAAGCGAGTCGCCACAACAACGACTGTAAGTGCAGAAACAGTGTCATGCATGCAACAACAGTGAGATTCAATGAAAAACTGAAACATTGCTTCTACAAGCTAATGTGCATTAAAACAACAACAGATGTTCGATGAAACAAAGCAAATAACAGTCACACTAACTGAAAAAGAAAAAGCGAAAGAAAAGTAGCAAAAGACATGAAAAGCGGACTTACAAGGAAAAATTTGAGTTGAGTGTGTCGAATGCTCCTAGATGCGATGGCGGATGCGAGAACTCCAAGATCAAAGTGAAGAATGAGCTCTGAGGTGTCGAATAAATAGTTTTGATAAGATCAAGGCTTATGACACACATGCCACAAATCTAGGAAAAAGTGACACTTGGCGAGAGGTTTCTAAAACGACTTTTGCGTGTAACCCTTAGCTGCTAAAAATGGATCCCTAAAATCTATCGATGCATTTTTTCTTTTTGATTTTTGCTTTTACGGAAAAAGCAACCCATGCATGCAAATCAAGAATGGTCAGTCCTAGAGGGAACCGGTCAACCTAGGTGCACATGTAACGGACTGTAAGCCTCTGGATGACTTCTGCGTAGTTTTTGGGCTGAGTGGATCTGGCTTCCCCTCAATCTTTGTGAAATTTCTAGAATAAAGCCAAGGTTGTTAGTCTGATTTGCGTAAATTTTGAGATCAAGCCCAGTGATGGGCTCATCTGTGCAATTTTCAAAGGGAACGTTTCCTGCTTTCTCAGTGCATTTCTAGAGAGTAGCAGGTTGCCTCGATGTTTTGCTAAATTCTAGATAGGAAGGTTGGTTCCCTTCCAGTTCTATGCAATTCTTCAAGTGAGCACAATACCCAAATAACAACCAAGTCCAAGGATGTCATCTTGCGGGTGGAAGGCAAAAAAGCTAGCAAACACAAGCTGATGAGGCACAGAAACTCAACTGAAGCATAAGTACTTGTTAGTGCAAGACATGCTGTTAAGGATGGTTGGTAGAGAGTCTCTGAAATGAAGCTAAGGAAAAATGTTGGAGGGTGGTTCTAGCGGCTACAACACTTGGCAACAAACTGATAGAACTCCATCTCTCTGAATGGACCTTGTTTCATGAAAATCAAGTTTAACTCCTCAGGAAGTATTGTTCGATTCTCTAATCATCTTGGTTTCCACACTATCTTGATTGAAATATGTAGCACCTGCCATGCTCTTGGTTGGTCAGCACACATTCCAAGCCAATTCAACTCATTTGTTTCGATTTGGGATGAGGGGTATATTTGTGCACAAGTAATATGATTGTCAGAGTTTAAGTTTCATCTCTGGTGTTGCTCCGCTACCAGCAGACCTGGACAATACCCTGGTGGAGTCACGCAGGAACACAAGCATCGCTCCGCTACCAGTGAGCTTGGTTAGTACCTCAGCGTAGTTACTTGCATCAACTCTCTGCGCATGAAGTCTTTCTCTGCATTCGCCTTATTCATTTTTTTTAAGATTTTCACATTTTCATTTTTTCATTTTATTTTTATTTTTTTAAGAACTATGCATACGCACTCATTTATTTCAGTGGCAAAAGAGGGATCCTGACTTATTGAGATCAGAATAGGTTGTTCCTTTAGAGAAGTATATATATATATACCTCTGACATACTTGTTAAGGTTTTACCCCCTCACCTTACTCTACTTGACCGAGCTAACAATGGTTAACCCAAAACAACCGACTAGAGTAGGTGGTACTAGTTAGAGCACAAGCGTTGTGTTTTCACCTAGAGTCACTTCGAACAAAACATATTTTCCATTGGTGTGTCATTGACTGAAGACAAAAAGTTCTACATAAAAAGTGAGGACAACAGATAACCAAATGTTGGTAGGTGTACAAGTCCTCTTGTACTTTACCATGCTTGTTTCAAGAGTCGTACACGGTTTCATTTGAAATTAGCCTATGGATGTAAACAAACAAACAAACCAAAAAATAAAAGAGCGGAAGAAAATGCAAAAGCAAATAAAGTGAGCAAAGGAAGTAGGGAAGCAAACAAACAAATCAAACATGCATGCAAGAAAACACTACTCCTACTCCTATGCTAATGGTGCATGGGCCTGATCAGGTGAAGTGATATTTCTAATGTAGCCACTGACGCATTGGTTGACCCATGTTGGTGAAGGCATGGTCAAGCGAACCAGAAAACATAAAAGATATAACAATGAAAACAAACACACTCCGAGTTTAAATGTCCACAAAAAAGAAAAGAGTGAATGCACATGACAAGCACTCTGTGGACTTACCATGGTGTTGTGATACACTGCATGTAGAAGGTAAGCATATGCACTCTCTTGACTGTGACAGGAAAATGAACATGAGAAACATAGACAAATTATGTCTTGCAAGTGTACTTGCTATGTAACATTCCTCCAATGCATGAGCGGTAAGATCATGTGGTTCGAGTGGAGGAAGTGAAATATGTGTGTTGGATTGATCTTCAATGCATACAGATGAGTGATGAGGAGCCTTGGGTAGTTCAACAATTTCCTGATCAGAAGTAAAACTAGCCTCAGGACGGCGAGGTCCTAACATAACCATCATCTTGGGCTAAAGTGCCTCGACATCCTGTAGGGTTTCGACTTAATCATAGATAGATCATCATAAACAAGTGGCTTTGAAAGATCAACAACGATAAAATAAGCATAATGATATAATACAGGAGTAAATAGGTCATGACAACTACGATCAAGTGGATTTTTAGTGAAGAATTTGTCGTCTCCGTTGTCAAATGATGGACTGAGATCGGGTGTGTTCTGCTGATCTGAAAATCACTTATGTATGATCTCAGTTAATTAATGTAGGTATTAAAGACTCATGTGCTGGTGTGCCTATGTTATTTTAAGCAACGGGTCGATAAGATTGAGAAATACATAGGCATTGGAAAACAGGAAGAGAAGCACAACTAGAAAATGCAAAACACAACAATTTAATAAGGATTTCACCCAATCCTCCTGGGCTATGTCTCCTGGTCCAGCTTTCAGTGGTGGCCTTCTTTTATTGTGTCTTTAAGCAGAGTTTTTACAATGAGGAGCTCAATTGAGTCTCCTATATCAAATGATGCTTAGTAGGGTGGTACTTGGATTCCCCAAGCCACTAGAGTACACAGACTCCCCCTTACCAAGTCTCAACCTCAACTGGTCTAAATGGGATGAGTCCAATTTGGTACTTAGTTCCCGAAAGATATCCTCCCAGGGATTTCTTGAACCTCTCAATCCTTCTCAGTTCTATTTGCTCAATGTTGCCTTAGCTCTGCAGGTCAGCTCAACTTCTGTTCTCTGCTTCTTGCTTCACTCTCTATTTTGTCTCTTCTATCCTCCCTTGTCTGTTCTCTGTCTGTTCATGGCTTAAAGCTAGTCCGCCCCTTCACTGTTTGCCTTCTCTTCCGTCCCTTCAGTTCGCCTTCCTCTATTCGCTTGGAATTCCCTGCTTCTATGTCATCGCCACTATGTAACGTGTCATAGGAGGTGGCCACTTGTCCTCTCACGAACTGAGCGCCAACTCTTCCTTGAACAGTTTGTTATTTCAGTTACTTTGTGAAATTATTCATCCGCCAGCTCAGTGGTCAAATCGGACTTCAAATCTCTATATTCCTTAGCTTATTCTCCCCTCCAAATCCGGTTTCCCATCGGATGCAATCTCCGCCATTAGATCTGGGGCCTCCAGATCCTATGATTATCGCGCAGTTGACTTGCTCGAACATTAGCACGCAATGAGGGAGGGTTTCTCTCTCATCCGCTGGACACGCGTCGTTCAACGTATGGAATTGCTTGGTCCTCTAACAAATCTGCTTACCGCCCAAAATGCCTCCAATATTTTCTCTAGTTTTGGAGTGCGGGACCCGCCTTCTTTTTTAGCGCCTTTCCCAAGGTTTTCCAGTTTCCCTTGTGACCGAGCACTCGGGGCTTTTCCTTCTCGAGGGGTTTCCGGGTTTGAGCCTCCCAACTGCCATTTTTGCACCATGCACGGTCCCCATGGGCCAATGCTCAGCCCGCTTTGACCGAAGGTCCT
Organism: Pinus tabuliformis; assembly: GCA_031772625.1. Lineage (NCBI taxonomy): Eukaryota > Viridiplantae > Streptophyta > Pinopsida > Pinales > Pinaceae > Pinus > Pinus tabuliformis. Next base: position 706,171,903 of record CM062820.1, read on the forward strand.
CGTTGCTCCGTGCTGGCTTCAATTTTCCATTATACATAAGTTATTTATGATGGCTCGTTGTCTACAAGATTTTGAATTATGTCATGTTTTAACAGTCATAGAATTATGATAATTTTCATGGATCCAATTCGGATCATGGCCTTCCCACTGAAAAATCTATTGGACCACCAAAAGTTGGTTTTCAAGCATCGACTAAGTGGGTACAATTGTCTCACTTGTCCTATCTCTATCCATTTTGCACTGCTTGGCTTTGAACCCTTGAGCCCAACTCTGAGGTACTCAACATCTCCCCTGTGCGTCGTCCTCATCTTCCTGTCCAGAACTATGTCTTCCTACAATTCATTAAGATATTCAGGTAGCAGGTCATCAATAGAAGGCAATTGACTCTACTCTTCGGGATCCTCAATTAGTGAAGGTTCAAATAATCTCAAGCAATCTGCATTTATGACTGAGTAGATGTGCATGTAAGTTGGTAGATCAAGGCGAAAAGCATTCTCACTAATTTTCTCAAGTATCTTAAAAGGTCCATACCTATAGGCTTTAGCTTTTTACCTTCACCTTGCATCCTGTCCTTGCTGATATACAGCCAGACTTGATCACCAACTTGGAAACTATGCTCCATCCAATGCTTATCATGCCTTACCTTGTATTTGGCCTGGCTCTTTTCCAGTTGTTCCTGTACTTCTTGGTGGATCTCTTGGATTTGTTCAATGAACCTAGTTGCCCTGTCCACATCGTTGTGTCCCTCAACTGTTGTGTCCTTACCAAAGACAAAATCCAAGGGTGACTTGGGTGTAAAACCAAAACAGGTCTCAAAAGGAGATCTCTGTGTAGAAGAATGTTTGGCTCGGTTGTAAGCATGTTGCACATAACACAAATGTTCATCCCAAAGCTTAGGATGCTTGCTGCAATATCCTCTGAGTAACTGGATTACTGTCCTGTTGACTACTTTTGTCTGGACATCAATTTGTGGATGAAAAATTGTGCTTTTCTTCAGTTTGGTGTCCATCAGTTCCCACATACTTTACCAAAAATTTCCCACAAATCGAGTGTCTCGATCAGATATAATGGAAGTGGGTAATCCAAAATGGACCCATACATGTTGAAAGAACAGTTTTGCAGTTTGTTCAGCTGTAATCTGTTTATTACAAGGTATCAAAATACACATTTTTCTGAACCTATCCACAACAACATACAGATAATCATGACCTTTCCTAGATTTGCACAGTCCTCCAACAAAGTCCATGGAAACACTTTCCCAAGGATGAGAAGGTACTAGTAATGGAGTGTACAAGCCTAGTTTTCTATTGTTGGGCTTGCTTTTAGCACACATAGTACACCCTCTCACATATCTAGAAATTGTCACGTTCATTTTTGGCCAATAACAAAACCTTTGCAGTTTTGCAACTGTTTTACTTACCCCAAACTAACCTGATATTAGAGAAGTATGTGCTTCTCGAATTATCTTTACTCTTTTAGTTTGTGGAATGCATAGCTTCCCACAATGATATAGGAGTCGGTCCTTAATATGATAATCCAATTCTTCTACTCGTTTGCCTTGACTTAAAGTTGCATATACATCTTTAAAGTCTATATCTTGAGCATATTGTTCAATGTAACTCTCATGTAACACAGAATTATGCTTAAGTATAGTAGATGCATTTATAATGGGTCTAGGTAACATATTTGCAACTTTATTGTGTATGCCCTTTTTATATCTGATGACTAAATGAAATTGTTGTAGAAAACCCATCCATCTATAATGTCTTGATTGCTGCAACTTAGTTTGGGAGTGTAGATATTGAAGTGGTTGATGATCAGTATGTATTACTGTCTCTTTGCCCATTAAGTAATGTTTCCACTTTTTCACACTCTATACTAATGCATACAATTATTTATCATATGTAGGATAGTTAACTATTGCAGAATTAAATGTCTTGGAATGATAACATATGGATTTACCATGTTGTATCAACACTGCTCCCATGGCATAGTCACTGGCATCTGTTTGGATCTCAAAGGGCCTTTGAAGATCAGGCAATGCTAGTACTGGTGTTGTACTAATCTTTTCTTTCAAGGTGTCGAAGGCTTTCTGTTGTTTGCCTCCCCACTGAAACACCTTGTTCAATCTTGTTAAAGCATGTAAGGGAGTTGCAATTAAGGAAAAGTTAGAAATGAACTTTATCCTATATTGTGCTGCTCCTAAGAAGCTCCTAACTTCTGTAGCAGATTTGGGTTTAGGCCAGTTTACAATGACTACCACCTTAGAGGGATCTATCTTCAATTCACCACCCCCTACTATATGTCCCAAATAATTCAAATATGTTTTGCCAAATTCACATTTTGAGAGTTTAATATAAAGTTTTTCTCTTTTCAAAACATCTAGTGTCTGCTTAACATGCTTTAAATGTTCTTCCCATGTTTTGCTAAATATCAGAATGTCATCCAGATATACAATAGCAAAATCGTCAAGAAAAGGTTTGAGTATATCATTCATTATTCTCATGAAAGTGGCAGGAGCATTGGTTAAGCCAAAAGGCATAACCAGCCACTCATACAATCCCTGCTTTGTTTTGAAAGCAGTCTTCCATGCATCTTGTTCCGCAACTCTGACCTGATGATATCCACTATGCAAGTCTAACTTGGAAAAATAAACAGCCTCTGTCAATTTATCTAATAGATCATCTATGCGAGGAAGGGGATAACGATTTTTTATTGTTATCTTATCCAGTGCTCGGTAATCAATGCACATTCTCCATGAGCCATCTTTCTTTCTCACCAAAACAATTGGAGATCCACATGGTGATGTGCTAGGTCTGACGAACCCCTTCTCGAGCAACTCCTGCACCTGCTTCTTGATTTCTGCATTCTCTAAAGTGGACAACCTGTACATTCCAATGTTAGGCAATGGAGTATCTTGCTGCAAATTAATTTCATGCACTATTTCCTTTTTGGGTGGCAGACCTTTAGGTTATTCAAACAAGATATCATACTCTGAAACAACTTTTTCTAAATCAGCTTACTTTTTAGCATCACAGCTCTCAAATACATTGGTTTTATCAAGTTTCTTTTCCTTTACAACCATCAGTAAAAATTGTTTGCATGAATTTATCATTCATTTCATCTGCCCTGAGTTTATGAGAGTGTAATTATTCTTGAGCTTATGAGCTCTTACAAAGTATTTGATTCCATCTTTAACGAGTAGATACTTATTCTCAACTCTATAGAAAATAGATTTTTGGTCATACAAGTAACGACTTCCTAAAACAATTCCACATATATCCAAAGGAATTATGTCTAACTCAACCTCATATACAAATGCTCACCCAAAAGAAAACTTGAGTTTGCATTGTCTAGTCACTTGTAGTTTTGCTTTATCACTTAACCATCCTAATGGGTATGGTTTCTTGTGAGGTGTAGTCAGTAATCCCAACTTCTTTACAATTGCTTCAGAAATTAAATTTACTTGTGAGCCACTATCAAACAAAGTATCAATCTTTTGATTTTTGGAAATAACTCGAATATGGAAAAGCTCATGTCTTTTTCTCTCATTTTCTTCATCAATAGTAGATTGTGCAGAATTACTGGTAGATGCTTTAGAAATCTTACCTTTTATACCTATGGCTACAATGGTTTTTTTTATCTCCTAAGTCTGACCCCAAATCTTTCTGAATAGCTGCAGCAGTCTTCTTCTTTTTTCCCTCGAAGTTTTTAGGTCTCAGCTCCGGATGCAGAATCCAACATTGCTCATCATCATGCCCATCCTTCTTACAGTGAGTGCATGAATACTTGCTCTTCTGTGCAGTATTGGCCTTCCTTGCTTTCCATTTCTATTTTCTTTTCTCCTTATTCTTGCTTGTAGTGGTTCGGGATGATCCCCCAACTTCTGGGTTTCCATTCTTTCCTCTAGCTTCTAGATTTGTAGCTTCAACAGATACCTCATCTATACTAGTGGGATTAAACATGAGGATAGTGTGCCTCATGTAGCTGTGTAAACCACCGATGTACCTCAACAGAGTCTCAATTGAGTCTAATGAGATTCCTAGAATCAATGCTCTCTTCCTAAATTCTTGGGTGTAACCTTGTACACTTTTCCCTTTCAACTGACGAAGAGTTTGCCAGCTCATCATGGCTTGCTGCATGTAGGCCAGTGGATAGAACTGCTTTTTGATTACAGAAACAAATTCACTCTAGACAGAAAGAGTCTTTCCATGTCTCTTCATGTCAGCTTGGGTCCTGCCTTCCCACCAAACCAAGGCAGTGCCTCCAAGGCGTAGGCTGGGCAGCTGAATCTTGCTCTTGTCTGAATCAATACTCTGCACTCTGCAATAAACATCAATTTGTCTAATCCAATTGTCTAGCATTTCTGCATTCAACTCTCCATCATATATTCGTAAATCAAATTTAACATCTAGTTTAATCGAAGATGTCTTCTTTTTATGTTTAGGGCTATTAGGAGGTGTGAGAAAGCTTTCTTCTTTCCCCTTGCCTTTTGAGTGGTCATGGAGGAAAGACTCTTCTTCTCTTTTATCTTGTTTAGAGCCTGATGAGTCTTCATCTTTATGTTTTCTAAAATCCTTATACATTTCCTCTACCATGTACCTTATGGCTAGGAAACTATCTATAAATTTAGGGTCTGGCCCCACAGAACCTTCCTCTAACATTGTCTTCTAAGGATAGACTCTTCCAATCTCAGGATTAGTTTCGACCAACTCTTCTTCTCCTAATTTGAGCTTTGATCTAATTAGCATTCAACAGCTAAATCCAGCACAAGCTTGTCTGACCTTAACAACCTATAGCTCTGATACCACTTGATCTGAAAATCACTTATGTATGATCTCAGTTAATTAATGTAGGTATTACAGACTCATGTGCTGGTGTGCCTATGTTATTTTAAGTAAGGGATCGATAAGATTGCGAAATACATAGGCATTGGAAAACAGTAAGAGAAACACAGCAAGCAAATGAAAAACACAACAATTTGATAAGGAGTTCACCCAATCCTCCTGGGTTGTCTCATGGTCCAGCTTTCAGTGGTGGCCTTCTTTTATTGTGTCTTTAAGAAGAGTTTTTACAATGAGGAGCTCAATTGAGTCTCCTGTAGCAGATGATGCTTAGTAGGGTGGTACTTGGATTCCCCAAGCCACTAGAGTACATAGACTCCCCCTTACCAAGTCTCGACCTCAACTGGTCTAAATGGGATGAGTTCAATTTGGTACTCAGTTACCGATAGATATCCTCGAAGGGATTTCTTGAACCTCTCAAGCCTTCTCGGTTCTGTATGCTCGATGCTGCCTGAGCTTTGCAGGTCAACTCGACTTCTATTCTCTGCTTCTTGCTTCACTCTCTGTTCTGTCTCTTCTGTCCTCCCTTGTCTGTTCTTTGTCTGTTCATGGCTTAAAGTCAATCCGCCCCTTGATTGTTCGCCTCCTCTTCTGTCCCTTCGGTTCGCCTGCCTTTGTTCGCTTGGAATTCCCTGCTTCTGTGTCATCGCCACTGTGTAACATTTCACAGGAGGTGGCCACTTGTCCTCTCACAAACTGAGCGCCAACTCTTCCTCGAACGGTTCATTATTTTGGTTACTTTGTGAAATGATTCATCCACCAGCTCAGTGGTCAAATCGGACTTCAAATCTTTATATGCCTTAGCTTATTCTCCCCTCCAAATCTCGTTTCCCATCAGGTGCAATCTCCACCATTAGATATGGGGCCTCCAAATCCTACGGTTATCACCCTTATTGTGCGGTTGACTTGCTCAAATGTTAGCCTGCGACGAGGGCGGTTTTCTCTCTCATCCGTAGGACACGCATTGTTCAACGTATGGAATCGCTTGGTCCTCTGACAAATCCGCTTACTGCCTGAAATGCCTCCGATATTCCGCTGGTTTTGGAGTGTGGGGCCCGCCTTCTGTTTTAGCACTTTTCCCATGGTTTTTCGGTTTCCCTTGTGACCGAGTGCTCGAGGCTTTTCCTTCTCGAGGGGTTTTGCCCAGCGACACGTGATTAGCACTTTGCACTAATCGCGCATCAGAAACAACCTCCATTTCTGGGTTTGAGCCTCCCAACTGCCATTTTTGCGCCATGCACGGTCCCCATGGGCCAACGGTCAGCGCGCTTTAACCGAAGGTCCTCGTTGCTCCATGTTGGCTGCAATTTTCCATTATACAGATGTTATTTTTGATATCTCGTTGTCTACAAGATTTTGAAGTCTGTCATGTTTTGAATAATCATAGAATTCTGATAATTTTCATGGATCCAATTCGGATCATCTGTGAATGGATGGATTTACACAAGGAAAATCAGAGATAGCAGACTCACCAAAGATGTCAGGAAAAAGCGGAGAAGGCACGAATAGAAGGAGGTCATCCTTCACTGTGAGGTATTTCTTAGACTCCCAGTCATACACATCGTAAATGACATCGCAGGTTGGTTGTGCAACATCAACTTCATTGATAGCTTGATCCTCGTTCACAACAGGTGTAGAGTCCATAACGGAAGAACACAAGACAGTGTGATTTGGAGGATCAGTAGAACACAAAGACGGAGGTTGAGGTAACAAGTGCATATGACAACCCATGGGCTTCCCAACCAAATCTGCGCAGAAATTAAGAGTAGTGAGGGTGGGAGGATGTGACAGTTGAACAAACTATGTGCATGCTCTCCCACATCACTCTGCGGGGGTGGAGTTGTTTGATGAGGGGAAGGCAGGCAGTCACTTGTGACAGCAACTATGTCCGCTTGTGATTTTGTAGCTCCATCACCAAAGTATGTTGAGTGGGGTTTGAGCTTTTGCTTTACTTTGGGACAGAGTGATTTGTGGAGGTAATATTCAAATATGTCCATGAGATATTGGAATTTCATCTAAATTTTTGGAGCTTCAAACATGAGAAGACAAAAGTGCTTCCAAAAATACATAGGCGATTCATGCGGGGCCTTCCGTTGTTTTAACATTTTTTGTCAAGATCTTAAGGATCAACATGATGGAAAACAAATTCAATTAGATCATTGAACTGCTTAAATGAGTGCACGCAATTTTGAGGTAGGTTGTGGCACCATCGTTCAGGGGATTCGTGAAGTGTGTATGCAAGCAGCATGATGACCTCTACATTATCAAAATCTTCCTCATTCCCTGAGAATGCAAGGAATTCATGTAAGTGCTCAGGCCAGGCGACTTCACCTTCACCATCATATGTGATTTCAGATAAGTGAACAAAAAACTCCTTCATGACTTCAAAGGAATGTGCATTGGACAGACATCACGGAGGGTTAAATACAATGATATCCATGATAGATATGCGAAGATTCAAAACAGGATGTGAGGACTCAGCTATCATTTGGCCCTCCTTCTAGTGCCAGAAATGTTGACGGTACTGGACCTGCCAACATGTCAAGGGATCTCTCTAGTAAGAAGTCTCAACTAGACCTCAAACCATTTGGAGTAGGAGTCATAGCAGTGGGTAGTATGGTATCACCTTGACTGTAATTGTGTGCAGAGGTAAGTAAGATGTCCTTATTGGTAGCAAGGGTGCGACCTTGCAGCAAGTCAAGGAAGGTGCATGAAAGTTTCTAACACACGAAGGGGGAGAAGAGTGTGCCCCTTAGAAACCTATGATAGCACGCAGCTTGAAAGGCAACACATGAGCAGAAAGAAATCACAAGATGGAAAGCAGGATAACTGACGATCCAAAGTGATAGATTATATCAACAACACGCTTCAATAAGATTCATACAAACACATACGGAATAGTCCATACATATATGCATAAATTATAGCTACATACATTATAAGAGTAACCACGATAGTCGAACTACAATAACAACATATGCATGAAACGTGTTGGCTCTGTTGTATTAAAAGTGAAATATCCAATCACACATACAACCATGACAACCACTAGCCCCAATAGCGGAACATTACAGTCACTACCACCTGCTACTCCAAAGAGATGTACTAGCTCTGCACTGTGGAGAAGCCAAGTCCCATTACAATACACTCCAAGCTTTCTCTAAGTTATAACTATAGCAAGCTTGGCTCCCAAAATCCTATATAATAAGTTATTAGGTTCTATAAATAGCAAAGGGTGGGGTCACCCTTGACATTCCCCTTTATGACTCTTCACCTACCCTCGTGACTCTTCGACTTCCACATGACTGTTACATTCTACTATTGACACTTAGTCTTTCAGTTTTACGACATGTTTATAATACAATCTGCACATGTACCCATGTGAGACAAAAATGGGCTTGAGTAAGCCATGAAGGACATCACTAAATCTCATACAGTTGTGGAAATACTAACTCTTTGACATCCTCTTGATGATCGACAGTGAAAATTTGATGCCAAGCTTGGTAGTCTGTTATGGTGTCTGCATATTCTGTGGTTACATCCTTTTGAAAGCAAACTCTTGCCTCCATTGCATCCGGGTACACTAATTTGGCACCTTTGTCCAACTTGTCAGATAACATGTGCATCATGGTCTTGAGTGCAGCCGGACTAGCAACATATTGGTGCATAGTGTCTACGCTCATCTTCAAGTCTTCGTTGGTGGCTATGTGCATCAACTGATCAAAGTACATGTCCAGCTTCAGTGCAACTTGGCTCTTTGTATTCGCCTCAGTGAGTGTGCCAATGGATGGGATCGCATGCATGTGCACAATGAAATCCATGCTCTTAAACACTCGTGCATGTGAAGCCTGTAAGTTGGTGATGAGGTGTGGGAGCTCCTCATTGTTTCAGATCTAACTCCGGATGCGTGCCTTCAAATCCACTGCCTTTGGCTTCATTATATTTGGAAAGTGAAATGGGGCTCCCTTGTACCTCATTGTCCATATTTTCATGTGATCGATAGCAGTGTGTAGGTCTGACAAGATGTGTTCTCTCCTAGCACAATGTTGCTACCAACCATTAAGATGGACAACTAACTTATGCACATTGACGAACCTGAAGTACATGTTTCACATGACTGTCTCGAGAGATGATACTTCATCAAGTGTGGCTTTCCTCAACTCTGCTCTGGCGAATGTTGTAACTTTCTCTTCTCCCTACTTGGCCTCTTGTAGCTCCTTAGCCATGCACTCATTCTCAGCTATCAAAAATCTAACACTTGAGCTGGTGGCTTTGGCGTATTCCTTGGTAGCATCAGCCAATGCAGCTGGATGTCTGTGAACATCGGATACGATCACTCGCTCTTCAAACTACACAGGAGATAAACAGATATCTAGACTGGGCACTCTATGAGATTGCACAACTCTATGTTGTGATTTGTCAAAAGATATGTTGTGTGCATCCACTTCTAGATTGTCCTCAAGGATTTAAGTGTCTCCTTGATTGCTTGGGATTTGATCTTCTCCTAGATCTGGTGAAGCCGGTGGAGTGATCTCTTGGTTCTGAGGCATGAGGTCAATGTCCTGATCTAATTCGGGTTGAACCATATCTGTGTCCATCTTCTCTAGCATTTGTTCAATCTCTTGAGCAAAGTCCCGCTCCTCTGAATTCTCACCTTGTCTGTTATGTGCTAGTTGTTCGGATGAATCAATAACCTGTATGGGTGCAGTTTCATCAATATGTGCATGTTGTGCCTCATGTTGTTCCTATTCCTGCCTCGCTTCCTTCTCTCTTTTGCGTAGCTCTTGTTATTTCCTGACTTGTTGCTTCAACTCCTACAACTCCTTTTCTGCTTCCTCCAGCTTCTTCTTTTCCCTTTGCCTTTGGGTGATCCTTCTGTCATGCCATAGCTTTTTCGCCTCAATCTCTAAAGATTCTTTCAAGACAAGTGGATCTGCTTTGAACTTGCATCTTTGTTCTGCCTCTACGCTCTCAGCAACCTTCCTCTTGCCTTTTTCAAGCGCAGGTCTTCTGCCCTCTGTTGTTGATGATGATGTTGCTCTCTGAGATGTTGTTGCCTTATCCGCTACTAACGACTCTACACTCATTCTGATCGGTTCATTGAGCCTGGAGAAGTGGTAGCAATATCTCCATGGGTCTTCCTCGGGCCAATGGCATGCCCTGTGGATCCAAAAATGATACACTCTCGCACAGTGTTCCTTCACTAAGCAATGTGGATCATATGGATTGAAACTTATGGTGCCGAAGGTGAATCTCTTGAATTCATTCGTCTCGACTTCAGCATGCTTGAGATTCTGGATCTCATACAACCCAATCCACAAAGGAAGAGCGGGCCAAGGTGCCTTCTTCTTCCTGTGCAGACTCGTTGACAACCCTGTCGAGATGTGGTATGCAACCTCTTGCATGACCATCTTGTCCATGGAAAACTTCGAAAAAACATGTGGAGCCTTCTCGACGTGTACATCCAGATGAAGGTGCCAAGGGGTGAGGCATGCCAATATTCTATGTCAACCAATGCCTCCATCACTGCCTACGACATACAAGGCGGATCTTACTCAAAGATCATCTTGTACACCGGGGTGACGAAGTGGTTTGATAGCTGTATGATAGCTCCATGGAAGTTGCATTTGGATAACAACTTGCAATAAGTGTGCACATAGGTTTCTGAAGGTGTCCATGCCCACCCCAAGCCTGGGAACTACTGACAGGTAAAGATCGCATCAAGTATGTAAGCAGACATGAAAAGCTTCGCTTGTTGACCCTTGGGTGGATGTTAGGATTTTGTTACTTATTCCTTCAACTAGAGAGCCAACATATTAGACCGGTTGAAAGGACTCCCTTCATTCACCAACTGATCCAACACAATCACCCAACTTTGCAGGAAGGTTTTTGTACTCTCCTGGTTGTATAAGCAGCATGCGAAGATGACCAAGAGCTTATATGCCTTCTGTAATATCCTTGTCTTGTAAACCATGTTGGGTGTTGTCCTGAACTTAGATGGCTCTTTCACCCAACTCTTCAAGATGTCTCTTGAGTTTTCACTGCTGTTGGGTCTGGTGAAGGGTGCATCCATTGTGATCATTGGCTACGGCAAGTGATACATCTCCTAAAAGTCCTTTTTCCTGAAGGTAGAAATTTTTGTTCCACTGACACTGCTTAACATCATTGTCTTTGGATCAATATGCGAGACAATCCAGTGGATTATGTTAGCGCATGGAAATGCAGGATACCTGCATGCAATCTTGTACAAGCCAGACTTGTGTATGTTGACATAAACTCTGCGGTCCTCCAGATTCCCCTCAAATGTGCCTAAAAATATGTCATTGGTGTCCTGCCATTTCAGCTTGATTTCCTTGTCTATGAAAATCTTAGTGTCTTCATAGATGGGAAATCTCATAGACACTTGCTCAATTACATCTCCACCTGCACTCCCAATGGTGTCCTTTGAGCCTGCTCTCTTGGAATCCATTGTACCTGTACTACTGAGAGACTGTTGAACACCTGTAATACCTGGAGACATAGAAACACTCATGGAAAGCACAATGTCAGTTGAAAACCAAAATCAACTTGAGCACTGACATGCAACATACCTAGGTGACTAACTAAAAGCTGCACAATTTTCACCAGGAGGCTGGGAGACTGATTGCCATAATTGTGCAAAACACAGTCTGGACTGTCAGTGGGTTGAGTGAGTGCTGAAACTGCGCAAAGCACAATCCATATTGGCCTTCCCGGGACTAAAGTTGTGCAATGTGAAGTTTCAGGCAACTTGACTGCAACTATGAAATGCGCAGTTTCAGTCGGCTTGACTGCAACCTGGTCAAACTACATATGCGCAATTCCCAGGGACCAACGCGGCACTGCCTCTCAGAATTGCACAGAGAAAACTTGGGAGGCCAATGTTAGGAAATATTTGCACAAATCCTGGGAAGAAGGCAGAGCCTTCACTCCCAGAAATGCGTAGTGGAAGCGAGGCAAGGCAAGGTCCGGGCCAAGGAAGCCCAAAACCATCGACAGGTGACTGAAAACATGAAAAGGTTGAATGCATGTGTGAAGCTAAGTGCAGACATAAGTGAATGAACATCATGGAAATAGTGAGTGCAGGATTCTGTAAAAGGGAAAACAAGTAAGTGTGTGAAGCGAGTCGCCGGAACGACGGCTGTTAGTGCGAAAACAGTGTGATGCATGCGACAGCAACGAGATGAAATGAAAAACTAAAACAATGCTTCTACAAGATAACATTCATTAAGATGACAGCATGCGTTCAATGAAATCAAGCAAACAATGCTCACACAAACCGAATACAAAAAGCGACAGAAAAGCAACAAAATACATGAAAAGTGGACTTACCCAGAAAAATTTGATTTGAGTGTATTGAATGCTCCTAGATGTGACGGGGGATGCCAGAGTTCCAAGATAGAAGTGAATAATGAGCTCTACGATGTCAAATAAATAGTTTTGATAAGATCGAGGCTTGTGATGATCATGCCACAAATCTAGGAAAAGGTGACACTTGGCAGGAAGTTTCTAAAATGACTTTTGCATGTAACCCTCAGCTGCTAAAATTGGATCCCTAAAATCTAGGTATGTTTTTTTTCTTTTTGCTTTTTTATTTTTTAGGAAAAGCGGCCCATGCATGCAAAGCAAGATTGGTCAATCCTGGAGGGAACCAGTCAACCTGGGAGCACTTGCAATGAATTGAAAGCCTCTGGACGAATTCTGCGCAGTTTCTGGGTTGAGTGGCTCTGGCTTCTCCTCAAGCTCTGCACAATTTCTGCACTGAAGCCAAGGTTTTCAGCCATATCTTCACAAATTTTTAGAGCAAGCCCAGTGATGGGATGCTCTGTGCAATTTTCATAGGGAAGGTTTCCTGCTTCCTCTGCGCATTTCTGAAGAGAAGCAGGCTGCCTTGATGTTCTACACAATTCTGGAGAGGAAGGATGGTTCCCCTCCAGTTCTATGCAATTCTTCAAGTGAGCACAACAACTAGATAATAACGAAGTCCTTGGATGTCAGTTTGCAGGTGGAATGCAAACAAGCTAGCAAACACAAGCTGATGAGACACAAAAACTCAACTAAAGCATAAGTACTTGTCAGTGAAAGACATGCTGCTAAGGATGGTTGGTAGGGAGGCTCTGAAACAAAGCTAAGGAAAAATTTTGGAGGGTGGTTGTAGTCACTACAGCATAACCCAAATTAGTTTAACCTTAGAGAATATCATCTTTGGGAATTATGCAATTAGTTGGGAAAGGCTTTCCCTTGTGATAAATGTCCAGTTAGAGGCATGTATAAAATAGTGATGTCTTTCTGTGTTAGGGGGGACATTACCTGATCCATAAATTTTCATGGATATTCCATTGTACAATTCATCACAATAGATATGATAAAATTTATACTGAAAAATCTAAAATCTACACTGTGAGTGTTTATTTTTGTTTAGATTTATGGATCTATAAATTATTGTTTAATGTGTAGGAATGTAAATAATAATTATGCACAAAATAGAGAACAACAAAAAAAATCACAAAAAATAATTGACACAAGATATATCTTGGAAATCCCTTTTAGGAGAAAACCTAGCTAGAAGGTGAGGTTGTTATGCTCTCTTTCTTTGAATAGAAAATGGATGTAATTACAAAGAAGTAAATCATGTGGCATGTGGGCTACTATAGTGCACAAATCCTCTATGTATGTTATCTCCCTATCCCTCTTGGCTACTTTGCTTATCTATGGAACAAGATGCACTTGAAAAGAATGGAACCCCTTTTCCTCCTAGTGGTCTAGTTATAACATAGCCCAATAGCTTATTGGTGGTTAGGTTTGTCTTCTTCAACCCTTAACTAGATATACATTATTGTCTCTTCCAGAGTCTTCTTCATCATGATCATGTAGCTAGATCATTTTCCATGAGTAATGGGGTTGATGTGGCATCCTCTTCAATTAGCGTGGGTGGGAAATAAAGGTCATCTTTCAAGTGGCATAGCTTTTGCGCTACAGACTTTGATTGAGGTGATTCTTGCACCGTTTGAAAGCTATTTGTGTGTTGAATAGGAAAAAAAAGGTGTGGCACTAAAGTGGAAAATTTATACCCCCGCAAGAATTCCATTTGACGCCTTAAAATACTTCTAGAAGGTTTTAGACCCTAATTTTCCAAATTAGGTTCCGCTAGTAAAAATGGTCTTGTGCGTTGATTCCTCCTCTTTTTTCCACTATGAAAGCATTGAGATTGATGAAAAACAATATAATGTTCCAATCCAGATCATTACCTCATCCATTCTTCCATTCCATGCTACCAAAATTCAAATGGCTATCCATGTTGAGTAAAAGAAACATGGTAGATAGAGGAAATTCACGTGTAAATAGGGTGAAATTTCCATAGAAGCATCCCTAGCGTCCCGCCATAGATAATTTTTTGGGTACTCTGCATTGGACCCCTAGTAGAGGGAGTTAACTTGAGGGGTTGTAATAACAAAGAAATGGGATCCCCTCTTGGGTCATGTGGACTAGGAAGAAAATAGACTTGGTGATTGGGATGGTTGGTTAAGTGAGCAACCTGAGTCTTAGTGGGTTTTGGAACTAAGAGTCGCAAATCCATAGTTTTCCCTTATGGTGTCATAGCCCTAGGTAAGGGGTGGTTTGATGCTGAAATTCCTAGAACAACAATGCCTAAGGTAGGGAGGAACATCCTTATACTTTAGCCGGATTGTGATTTTCTTAGAGAAGAGTGTAATCTCTTGTGTCTGGTTAAATATGATGAATTATGTGTAATTTCTATTTAAAAGTATTGTTGTTATTATAAAGTGAATGTTTTCTTATTTATATATGGTAATTATGCTTTAGTTATCCATGGTAGTGGATCTTTTTAGGACTACATTCTAGTGGATATGTAGGTCATAATCATGGAATGGTATCAACATTATAATTATGGAAATCGAGAGCAAGATTGTGTGAAGTTTCAAGTGTCTAGAAAGAGTTTGTGGTAGTGTGGCCTATCCTAGGGTTAGCTAGGTAGATTACAAGTAGTTATTGATATGACCTTTGCAAAGAATTCAAGATTGTGTGGGTATTTTAAATTGGTCTTATTAGACACATACTTCCACAAAATTATTTTCCTTTTAGCCAAAACTCTCTTCTTTTTATGCATAGTCGTTGTGCTTCCTTGAGCAAAATGTCACATGTTGTTACTATTTTCCTTTGCATTTGTGATGCACATTAGAGGAAATTTCAGCCTAAAAGTGGCCTCCTAAAGAAAAATAACAAAATAATAATTAAAATAATAAAACAAGAGTTGTGAATTTTGGAGGGAAAAGAAAAAAATACTGTTTTTTTTATTGCATTTTTGGCTTATCTCTTTATAGGTTTACTCAAATTTCAAGTGTAGACACTCGTTGGATGCAAAATTAAATTCAACATCCAACGAGTATGCATTATGCATACTTCTGAGAAGACCCACATTGATAAAAATTGAAGATACATTAAAAAAATGTGTTCAACACACTTTTTTAATGTACAATTTTTATCAATGTGGGTCTTCTCAGAAGTATGTATAATGGGTAGTTGTTAAATGTCAAATTTAATTTTGCATCCAACGAGTGTCTACACTTGAAATTTGAGTAAACCTATGAGGAAATAAGCCAAAAATATAATTAAAAAAGTAGTTTTCTTCTTTTCCCTCCAAAATATTTACATGCACCTCCTTTTAAATTTAAAGGATTTTGATTGGTTCACATATTATGTACATGAAAATATCATGGGCACTTTTAGGCTAAATTTTTCTCTAATGGGAGCATCCTTGGCCTCGGGCAATCCTCATCAACCAAAAACAATTTTATGTTGAGTTCGTAATAAATGTTGTTACTCCTATGTGTTTTAAGTTGTTGGTACATCTGTTATGTCAGTTGTTGATACACCCAGCTAGTAGTTGTTGGTACTCCCATAGTTGCATTTTGTCAAAGCAACAACTGCTCTAGAGTTATTGACACTCCTATGAGCGCATGTTGATACTCCTACTATGTGGAGTTGCTGACACATCCAAAATCGATAGTTATTTGGTTGCCCTGTTGCAGGACAACAACTATTGGATGTGCTATGAGGATAAGATGGAGGTTACAAATTTGGTTTGTCCACACACTAAGAGGATGTAGGAATTTACAGGGTAAGTTCCACAGAAAGAATACCAAAAGGACACCGCTCACAACCAGATCTCAAATCAATACACCAGTATTTTTGACGTGGTTAAAACCCTCAGAGTGCAAGGAGGGAAACAGTCCACGACCTGTCCCAACGTGGGTACTACAGGCAATTTATTAATCAAAGAATGAAAATTTACATAAGCTTCTCTCATGCACGGATTCCCCGAACAATGACCCTCCATGCGCTTTAAATAGAACTCATGGACCAATCGGGTGTCAAGCCACGGATCAAGTGTCGGTAATACCGAGGTGAGAGTGAACCGTCGGATCACTACATATCGTGACCGTCGGATTGTAAGTTACAAAATGTACAACGGTAAAGAAACACACTTTACCTAACTCTAACCTAACTCTATACTAGACCAAGTTGAACTTAACTATATCCTATGTGTCGGAATATCCTAACAGAGGAAGTGAATCGAATCAGCTCTGGAAGGCGAAGCAATCTATAGAAATTATGGTGTAGATATGAAATTGCTAATGAAATTTACTAAATCACGAGACTCAAATTTACTCTACTACTTTGTGGAATTCAATTCACAATTTAGAACACATCTCATAAACATGCATCAAGAATTAACACACATACACAAAGAATTATCTAGGGGAAAGAAGACGCTCAAAGACCATTCCTATTTGTATTGCATTAATCAAAGAATATGGATGAATACATATGCTTGCTGAAGCCTGAGCACAACCTGAAAGTGTATAGTCTATCCCTTTTCCTAACTAACTGACTCTGGCCAACACTTAGCCAATTTTCAAGCCATCCAAGGTCTTATTTCCTTGTGTTGTTCCTTGAGGAATTAGGCCCCTATTAATTCGGAAATTTCTGTATCTGGACTGTGCAATTCTGATTGCAAGCACCACCTGTACACATTAGAATAGTCTACAACCGATAGTACACTGCCTTGGAACCTCCACCTCAACTAGGTAACTCGAATTCTCTACATGCAACAATTATTTTGGGTTGATTGATTAGTTAACTAGTTGATCATTGAGTGTCACTGAAGTGACACTGCACAACTTGACCTTCCATTAGTTTCTCTAACGGTTAGAACTAGTTTAACTGACAATATCTCAATTTAACTTAATTACATTCCTACAAATTAGCAATCACCCATGCTCAACTGAACTCATGTCTTCCAACTCAAATTATCTAAGCTAACTAGGTGACACAAGCCATGTCACTCAAGTTAACTCATCCAAGTTGTCTGCTGAAATGGAAATTCAAATTTTCTCTAGATTGACCAAGGCAAATCAAATTGAGATTTTTCTTGCTTCATTTTCGACACAGTCAACAGCATGGGAAGTGATATGTTTCAGTGGAATACGAAGAGCTTAGCAACATGAGGATATTCTTTTTGCTATTAGGTTTCTACTAGTTCGTTCAGGCTCCTAGATCTTGGGATGTTGGTTTTGGTTGTTGCAAAATTTTCAGAGAGCGTGACTAGCTACTATACGAGTTAGCAAGGGTGTTTGGTTGTTGTGTAACAACGTGGAAATTTCAAGTACTCTGAGGACTCCACTCCCATATTTGTATTATTATCTGTAACAACACATTTTGAATGAAATAAAAGATATTTGAATCCTTTTTTGTGTTCTCTTGAGCAGACTCCAATTACTCTATGTTTGTGCTCTATGTTTTAGTCATTGAATTAATTAATATAGTAGCCAAATTCCAATGGCCTGGGTTGTGCACTTTGTAACGTCGATTGAGATTCTATAGGATTTGTGAAATCAATAGAACATGGGTTGCGTCAATTTACATATGGATTATTTATACATTCAAAAAAAAATCTCTATGGTTTTGTAATAGTGTTTACTAGAATAGACCAATAACATACCCAAACATTAAGAGTGTTGGCCTTGTGGCTTTAATGTAAGTAGTGATGGAAAATTACCTTTGTTATGCTGTGCCACATTTATTGTGCATCCACATTGACACATTAATTAAAAAGTGACATAACTTATTGTGTGCTTAACAAAAAATACTAATACAATGATTGGACAAAACAACATATATTTTGGCTTTAAAATAAATAAAAATATAAAGAATTTCATTAGAAAATTGAATCGTTTACAATAATTAGGTTGGAAGTGAATTTTTAAATTGGTATAAATTAGTGAAATATATTTGGTATTCTACTTATACTTCCATGGTTTAATTAATTGTTTATAGACATCATAATTTATATTATTTAGTTTTAAGTCTCTTAATAATCCTTCCCCCAAAAGTTTTAAGTGTGATTTTTCTATTATAACCTTTATCATTTGTTAACTTTCCCAATATATATAAGATCATGAAATTTTGATAATTTCTTAATTATTTCTAAGTTATCTATCTTCACTCAATGTCTTCATAAATTACTAGTTTGTAAAAATCAACATTTAAAAAAATGAATAACTTTCTTCTCTAAAAAAAAAGGTATAACTACAATTATAATATATTTCAAATCATATTGTAATAGTAGTGTACTTGCTTCTATTTTTTAATTTGTTAGGCTAAATATAATTTTTTGGAGTCTATTTGTTATTTCATCATCAAACTTATGAATACTATATTTAGTTAATATTTTAAAATAAGATAAATAAATAGACACAAATACTCTTTTACTTCAAAAACTTTAAGTGAGATAATATATCTAAAATTAAAAAAACACATATTTAATATACTCCATAAGTTCCAAGTTTCCTTCTTTGTTTCATTCTTTTATAAATTTTTATTATGTTAATCTAGCATAGTCTCTACTTAATAAAAACATTCATTTCCAAAAAAATATAATGCTAACTTAACCTAATTCCTAATTGATAAGCAATTGTTATCTCTTCCATTTACTTTGGTTAGGAATTTAATTGTTATTTAGTTAAAAATTTAATACAAATATGATTAAAACATGTATAATCTAAATATTAAAAGTAATGATTATAAATATTATAATTATATATATATATATATATATATATATATATATATATATATATTTCAAAAACAAAAATGTACATTATATATCTTTTATATTTTTAGTATAAAAAATAATTTTAAAAAATCAAATATTAAATAATAAAATTTATAAAAGTAAATAAATTATTATAATATTTATTTAAAAATAAAATAAAATATATTATAATATTATAATATTTATTTAAGAATAAAATAAAATAGTAAAACATTTTAAAAGATAAATATCTTCCCAACCATTCAACCTATTCCAATAGTATTAAATATAATATTATATTAATTGCAATACATGATAATAAACCTACTATATTCATTTGATCCTCAATCTCCTGGTGTTAATAATGGTCATTGTTATTTATATATATATCCTACTCTTTCTATTTATATATATATCCTACTCTTTCAACGGTGAACGTTGAATTTTTTATTAATTGTTTATACGCATATCTTCAATCATAATAAAGTGTTTCAATCATACACCAACATGCCAACTTTGCCATTAAGAATTATAAGTTTCAATCATTTCTCACCTCGTACCTCTGTTTCACGCATAATCAAATCCTTCACCTTTCCCATGATGCTTCCAAATTTGATAGCATCATACGCTGTGTTGTAATATTAAAACAGATTAGAAAATCTTGTTTATTTGTATAGATAAATATAGTTTATATTTCATTTTAAAAGTACTATGAGATTTAGTCTTATAGGGTAGGTGAGTTGGTAATTGTGTTGCGGTGTAGTTCATCTGTAAAGTCGACTCCGTATTTGAGGTCACGAGTTCAAATCCCCAGACTTACTTGGAGTTGTGTTATAACGGGCACGCGCAGACTCTGTATTTGAGGTCACGAGTTCAAATCCCCAGACTTACCTGGAGTTGTGTTATAACGGACGGGCAGGCGCAGTTCCCAGCGGTTGTTATAGCGGGCAGGTGTAGTTCCTAGGGGTTATAGTGGTGGCGGCCAGAATCGACTCCGTGTTACCGGAGTTGCGAGCTTGTCCCAGTGGTCGATTCCCCTATCATAAAAAAAGAAAAAAGTATTACGAGATTTTACTCATTTTTTTTAACAAGGTTATATTGTTAGTGTTTTTGGCTGCTTAGTTTAGTAAAACTTTTTAATATCATGATGTGTTGTATGTACTCCAAACAATAATAAAATTGTAAAATAAGTTATATGAATATTTGTTTAACTTTTTTTTATTAATTTTTTTAATATAATTAAACAATTTTTAATAGATAAAAGTTATATATATATATATATATATATATATATATATATAATTGATATTGAAGAGAATGATAACAAGTTAATAATTATTTATCTAATATTGAATGATGGCAATTTTTTTATATAATGTTCATATTATAGTGCACATGTCATGTCATTAGAGTATAGATTGATATAATGAGAGTTGTACAAATTGTACACATGTTATTTTTACATATTTTTTCAAATTTATATTTTTTATTTTTTTGTGTAAATTAAAAAATAAAACCCATAAAAATGGTCTATTCAATACTTTATACCAATAAGAAAATGAAATTTTTGAGTTTAATTACAAATCATTTATGTTTAAGGTACATAGAGATTAATATAAATAATATATAATGTTATTTTTCAAATTATTTATATTTATTGTACATAGTAATTAGTGATATTGTACATAGTAATTAATAATAGAGTACACAAAAGTCAATTATTGTCATCATTATACGATAAGAGGGGAGACATTTCAACCAATCATATTTGACATAAACATAAATAAATTTTATTTATAAATAATAAATTTAATTTCATAATGTTAAACTTTGGATAGATTTTAAATTTTTTTAGTCAAAGCAAAACTACTAGCAATTCGCCCACGGGGCTTTGGATTGACGATGGGTGTTCTGTTAAGGCACTGCTTGCGATAGGTCACTGGTTCAAATCCCCCATGGGTACTTAGATTAGTCTTACCGAGAAAAAAAAAAAAAAACTACTAGCAATTCAATACATGTATAATAAAAGAGTATTTGTATATTTTTGTAAATTCAATAATTTTTTTTCGTGATCACTCGCTTAGCTAGTTTTATATCATTATAATCTTTAAGTATTTATACAAGTTCTTTTCACAGAAATAGTTGAATATGGAGATTTGAACCTTGAACCTTCTTGGACATATAACACTTTATTTTAGGCTAATTAAATTGCCCTCAAAATTAAAAATCATATATATTTTAATAAATTATATTTTAAATATTTTAAAATTTATATAAATTACTTTTACACTAATTTTAAAATATTAATTAATTAATTGATTAATTAACAAGATTAGTTTATTAATTAACTAATTAATGATATTAATTAATTAGCTCTAATATATTTAATATTGATCTTCGTATATTAATTATATTAAGTTTAGATTAATTAACTAATACTATATATTAATTAATTAATTATGTAATTATTTAATTAACTATATTAATTAATTAGTTAATTAATATTAATAATTGATTAATTAGTTCTAATATATTTTTTATTATTCGATAATATTAATAAACAAATATTGATATTAATTAATTAAATTATTAATTATTTAATATATTATTAATTTATTAGTATTTAATAATTATTAAGATTAATTATAATTTATTATCTTATAGGATCTCTAGTCGACTTTTTTCTTTTTTTCTAATCTATTTATTTATACCTCTTCACTATCCTTTCTCTCATCAATATTCCCCTGATGATGAGTCTTGGTCTGAACTCCAAACTTTGAGTAAAAATGAATATTGTGGGTAAATCTCTGGAAACTTATTTCTCAAATACTTTTATATTATTTTTTTATTCATGTTATTTAACAAATGTTTAATTATCTATTTTTAAATTAAATAATTAAATTATTATGAAAGGTTTTTTTTTCACTTTACAAATAAAATGATTTTATATATTCATGTTAATAAGTATGTTTATTTCAAAAATAAGCTTTCTAGAATTTTAATTTAATTATTAGTAATTATTAGGTGGATGGTATCTATTTAAAGCCTAGTCTAAGTAGGTGACCTTTATGCCTAGAAAAGAATGGAAATTTTGGCAAAATTTTGACGAAATCTGGGTTACAACTATCAAGCTTTAGATTTTGGGTGCCCAAAGGGTTCTTGATGGTGTTGAATGCATTTCCATTATAACAAAAATGATTCAAACACTCCCATAGTCGGATTTCTTAAAAAAATCACTGAATTCCAACAAGAAATTTATCGTGTGGGAAAAATTATCACCTCGTTAAACAATGCCTATATTTAACCTCTATGAAATATGTTGAAATATTCATAATAGTATTCATAGATCAAGGATTAAGATTTATATTCAATTCAATTATATCATTTAATTAATTTGTCTCAAATTATTTAATTAATTTTAAAAAATAATATCTATATATATATATATATATATATATGGATTAAGATTTATATTCAATTCAATTATTCATTTAATTAATTTGTCTCAAATTATTTAATTTATTAAAGAAATAAAAAAAAGATTCAATATGCTTGGGGATTGGGCATTGCGGCCAATAATCAAGCTGAATATTTAGCGCTATGGCAAGGATTAGAACTGGCCATAACAAAAAATATTATCCAAGATATTGGTGTTTGGTGATTCAATGTTAGTGATTCAATGTTAGTGATTCATCAGGTTTGAAAAGAAAAGAGGAATTCCAACTCCAATATTCCTCCTATCCTTTAAAGGATTATTTTGCAAATTCAACACTTTAAATACATAGAAATTTTCCATGTGTATAGGAACCTCAATTTAGAGGCTAATATTTTGGAAAACAAATGAACCACATCGAGTTAGGGGATTATGGAGAAATACCAAGGCTTAGCAATTTACCTTCCAATACCATGAAAAATATGAATCAATGTCCATTCCACAAAAAAAAAGAAGTTTATGATCCGCAAAGCTAGAGAATATGTATAAGGAATGAAGTGGGGTCAATCTAGTCTGATATGTCATCAACAAATCTGATGGAAATTCTCTCCTTAATTCCCTTGAAATTTGAATGATGACTCATAAATGTCCTAATTTGAATGGCTTGGAGGTGGAATACGCATTGGTATAAACAACTAGTGCCCCTATGCAGTACTTAGAATAAACATGTGAAACTAGATAATTTCTCACAAATTGCAAATCAATTGTCGAAGAGGGGGCTACAGGACCATCTGGATGGTATGGACATAGAAATCAAGCTGGGAGATACTATTTTGGACGCTAGGGTACTTCCTTTTCCTGGATAACTACAGTTTCTCTTGGAGTACACGTATTGTTTCTTTCTTTGATGTTTTTTCTGGTTTATATCTTTTTATGTGATTATGTTATATACCTATATTGGGGCATGTGGATAGTATTGTATATCTTGTCATGATGCTTGGATGTTGTCTTTTTTTGTAGAAATTAAATACATGATCCACTGTTTATATGTGGTTATTCCACTGGATATATTGTTATATATTGGGATATCGATGTATATATTTTACATCTTTATGCAGGGAAGGATGAGAGATGCATGCATCAAAAGAAATAGGATGCCTATGTTTTGTCATCAGTAATTACACTATATGTAACTAGACATATATGGAAATATGTAACTAGACATATATGGAAATATATTTTTCTTTTTTCTTACTGAAAAAAAGGATTTTGTTGTATGCGAGTGTTCTATTAGTCATTTCACGCAAGAATAATCTTAAATCCCCCCCCCCCCTCTCCATTGTTTCCCACCCTTGGCATTCAATCCAAGAAATTTGTAGTGATAATTATAGGAATATGGCAGAACTACATTCAATTGCAATGGGATGACGATTCAAAGGTGGAGGTAGATATATACTCCTTAAAGCCACTCTCCAAAGGAATTGAGGCAATTCACTGAGGCTTGAGTTATACATAAAGTTGGGGAGAATTATAATTAATAGAACAATCACAGAACAATTTGAAGTGTAGTGTTGCACTGTGGAGTTTTAATGGCCGAATTTGATGACCATGCCTAACATTTAAATGCAAGAGAAGATGAATATACTCTTGGACCAATTGATATCGGTGGTTGAATAACTCTTGAATGCGATGACGAGGAGACCTGATTTGGAGAAAAGGGAGAAGAAAACTCATCTGGAATTATTGGAAGCAAAATATGTTTTGTTGTGGGGGCAATTTGAAAAAATTAAATTAGAACTCAAGACCAAGTTGGCTTTCATGGAGTTAAGATTGACAGAGCTTGAGGAAAAGCTTGATACTAGAGATAAAGATATATTCGCAAAGGCAAAGACCAACAAGGAACCATAGAAGAAATGGTTTAAACGAGCACTAGACCAGGAGCACGAAACTAGAGACGACATCATTAAGCAATCAATAAAGCTTCATGGGATGGGTCGCCAAATGCTAGATAAACTGTCTTGTCCTGAGATTTTGTAATGTTATGCATATATAAGTTGCTTTTAGCAGTCTTATACAAGAATTATACTAGGCATATATTTCAAATAGTTGGTAAAATTTTCATAAACATAGGTCTTCTCTATTTTGGATTGTTGAAAGCAATGTTATTGTGGAGCATGATAAATATTGTGAGGGTTCTTGCAAGAAAACCATATTTTCTTTATACTATATAATAAGTTCTAACCATTTTTTTAATTAGTTAAAGGAAATTTCATATCAACATGTGTCCTATTAGGCATGTGGTATTGATAAGAAAGGATATTGGTTGATGATATTTTCTTTATACTATATAATAAGTTCTAACCATTTTTTTTTAAGTTAAAGGAAATTTCATATCAACATGTGTCATATTAGGCATGTGGCATTAATAAGAAAGGATATTGGTCAATGATATTGTAATAAATGCTATTTATAAATTAAGAATTTTCATACTAAATTAGGGGTGAATCTCCAAGGTTAAGAATATTTATGCAGATAGGCATGTGTCTATTTTGGACTAAGGCTTCCAGAATTTTAGTTTAATTATCAATAATTATTAGGTGAATGGTAGGGATTTAACCTCCATAGAATATTTTTAGTAGTATATACAAATCAAAGTTGAGATTTATTTCCAGAGTTATGCCTCTTTTGTCATTTTAATTAAATTCATTAACTAAGAAAAAAATCATAGAAACAAGTGTTATATGAAATAAGTTATGGTGTTTTGGGCATATGGTATTTATAAGCTATGGTCTTTGCCCATGATATTATGACGAAACCTATTTATAGATTAAGAATCTCTATGATAAAGCGGCAGTGAATCTCCATAGTTAAGAATCATGTTTTTTTTGGTTAATTTTAAATGTATATATTTTAACTTATATATTAATTATTTTTATCATTTTTTTTTGTTTTTCAAGTTTTTTGTGATCCTCCAAGCCTGACTTGTGGCTTGAGGAGCCATGACCCAGGGGCATCTAAGCCGTCAAAGTCACTCGAGGATCACACCCAACCTAGGCCACACCAGCCCTTAGATGACTGGATTTTTTTATCCTATCACCTCCCCTATCATTGGGCACAACCACCCCTTGTGAGTTTGATCCTGGGTCGCCTTGCTAACGAGGCCATCCCCAACCGGTTGTGCTAGTGGGACTTGACAAAATTTTTTATCAATAATAATAATAAATTTATAATTTAGTTATTTGTTATGGATTTTTGTTTTTAAGTAACTTGAGATGTATGATGAAGTAAATGTTTTGATACTTATCATGGATTGATGGCTATGGACATTTACCAACCAATTAATTTATATGATTGCGCTAGTGTTACACACTTTTTAAAATGTATATCTTTTTTACTCATACATTATTTATTTTTATAATTAATAATAATAATATTGTTTTTAAGAAATAGGTAAGAGGATTATATTAATAAAGATGGGAGCAGACCCAAAACCGTTGCAATTCTATTGAGAACAACAAATATCAAAATTCCTTGGAGATTTGGTTCAAAACACGCAGGATCAATCCAAATCCTTACAAGAAAGCTCCTCGACACAAGAAAATTGTTCCAATTCCAATTGAAAACTTTCCAAAAGACCCCTAAGTCTAAATATATTTGCAACCCATTCTCAATTTAGGATAATTTTAGTTTTGAATGGCTTCTCGTTATCCTTGGAGAATTGTTTTTCATATTTTTTCCCACTTGGATCCAGCCCAAGTTATCTGCAGAGTCTGACATTCCATCGTTCTTTGGGTGACCTCTACCGAAAATTTTATCTTTTGACCCGAAGAAAGGTCATCCACTTCTATAGCCCAAGGGGGAGCCTTTTTGGATTTAATTTCTAAAGAAACACACCCAGAGGGTTTGAAATTTGAGGCAATGTTCTTGTCCTTGTTCAAATTGGTTGATCATATTTGAAATGCTTTTTTCCTAGGAGTGTTCTCTGAAGAGCCACTTGGAATACTAACTTTTATTGTGGTGGTGGAAACCTCCACGCTATTTCTTATCTTTACTTGTTTAACTACTAAAACTCCTTGGTTTTTAGAGGGGTCAGTATTGGACTTTGAAATTTTTTTATCACTTTACAATTTGTCCTCATTACATCTAACTAGAGGAGGATCCTCCTTAGAAATAGATTAGTGATCAAATTTCGCACCCTCCCACCATCTAGGTTTTCGATTTATTTTCTTTATTTTTTTCTTCCCAGCTTTGGGATTTTTTTTAGGGAATGCATGGTCTTATAACAAGCTCTACAACAAAAATATATGTTTTCGTGACCTAGATTTTGCACCCATAAATAACCAAGACCAATTAACTTGATATCAACATGAAATCCTTTATTTAAATCCATTTCCACACAAATGTGAGCATATGTGGGCTTTAGGTAATATTTCATATATTCACTTCGACAATAGAATTTACCTAAAGCATTATCAATTGCAGCCAGAGAAGATAGATTCCACATATGAAAAGGAAGGTTGGGAAGCCTTACCTAAATCGAAGCAGTCAAGATTGAAGCCATAAGAAGATCGCAATAGGGGAACCACAACTGCATAGAGAGTCGTGCACTTCCCCAAAACCACGAACCAAAATTTAAAATAAGCGCTCGATCTTCAACTTTGTCAAATATTGCGACAAAAAAACCTCTTTCCAAAGGATAAATATTCAATTTATCAGAGATTAGAGGCTTCCACTGCTTAGAAATCCAAGAATGAAATTTTATGAGCCTCGGGTACCACAGACCATTGAACCTACAAATCAATCGAACTTTTGAGAAAAATATTGCCTCGCTCAGAGCCTTATCCACTAAAGGGACCTCAATCGAAGGAGCTTCTAGAACAACCATTGCATAGGAATGCAAATGGTGACATAATTCACAGTATCATGATGGGAAGAAGGAATAAACCCCGAAGAGAGATTGCCAGGAATGGATTTCTCCATATTACAAAAGGACAGAGAGGGCGTTGCCTGACAATAGCCCTTCAGACTCAAGGAAGGAGCGACTTTGTTATCACCATAATTTGAAATAGAAGCTAACAAGGTCGCAAAGGCAACACCCTTGGCACTGCTAAAATGTACTAACGAGGACGATAAGGAGCTAGTTGCAATACAGAGAGGCGAACTCTTCCTTGAAACAGAGAGCAAAGACAATGTTCCAGTCGATGAGGACAGCAAGACTGCGTGTTGAAGCAAAGCCATGGACAAGGACGCGGAGGAGCCCGAGGTTCTTAAAAGATTCCATCTGCAACATAGTGAGCAAGAAGGGAGAGGTGGTCGACTAGCAACGAACCCTAGCCACTGCAATAAGAGAGGACCACAGGCCATAGTTCAAAACTACTAATAATAATAATTTAGATTAAAGCTATAATTTAGTTATTTTCTATGAATATTGTTAATCTGAGCAATGTGAGATGTATCATGGAGTAAATATTTTGATGCTTGTTGGTAATTACCAATCACTTATTTCATATAATGTACTAGTTTTATATATTTTAATATATATATATATATATATATATATATATATATATATATATATATATATATATATATA
Organism: Pinus tabuliformis; assembly: GCA_031772625.1. Lineage (NCBI taxonomy): Eukaryota > Viridiplantae > Streptophyta > Pinopsida > Pinales > Pinaceae > Pinus > Pinus tabuliformis. The sequence goes on from CM062820.1 coordinate 706,199,904, forward strand.
TATATATATTTAAATTAAAATTAATAAATACTACTTCCATATCCATCTCTTTCTTTTTTATATTTGCATAGATACTAATGAATTATACAATTACGTTTACATTATTTATTTATTTAAAACAAATATACATTTGAGTTTAATATCAAAAATTAAAATTATTATGATGATGATGATGATGGTTAACGTCCACTGAGACCAAACTTTGGTCTATCGGACCTAAAGAAACGAATTATTTAGTTTGATTTAGGATTTTATTCCTATGCTCAAAAAGCTTGGAGAGAAGCCTCCCGAGCTCACTGTAATTTTGACAACGTAAAAGGCTAGGAAGGTCAGTATTGCAACAAAGATTTTGAAACTGAGATCTAATGTGGTTGTATGCGGGGCACTCTAAGAGGAAGTGATTTTCATCCTCGATGTTCATATTCTCACAGAGATGGCAGAACCTTTCCATCCATGGTGTTTTAGGAACTACCCAACAACCCGTTTCACTATGGAGCTCATGAGAGTTCGTTCTAATCTTGGCTATATTAATTTTCTTCTTTGAGCTAGTTAAAACAAAGAGATACTTTTGATCTTCTAGGGTGGGGTTGATGACCTCCTTATAATATCTTAATTTTCTTTTAGCTGCTAAATCTTTCTCACACCACATTTTTTCTTTGAACTTAGAAGTAACAATATTTTTAATGTTATTAATGTTTTGCAATGCAACATTCTCGTCGATCTCCCAATGGTTTAACCAAGCCCTGGTGTCTTTATACCAACCTCGTTTGAGCCTTAGGTGGTTTTGGCTGGAATTTAAAGCTAGCTTAGGAAGTCTATGGTCTCCTATGTTATTGAGTTTGTGCTTGTACAATAGAAGCCTAGTCACAGCTAGGCTCTCAATAGGGGAAAGACCCACTTCTATAAGGAGAATAGGATAGGGTGTGTTGCTTTTAATTTTGAGGTTATGCGTTAAGAAACGCTTATGGATTTGCTCAATATTTCTCCAGGATTCTCTAGAGATGCTACAACCCCAAACCTCACATCCATATAAGATAACCAGAGTGACTAAAGTTTCAAAGAGGAACTTCTTTCTATCCCACTTTATGAGTTTTGTCATTTTACAATTATTTTCAAGACCAAAATAAGCTTTCCATCCCCCATTAATCCTTTTCTCAATGCTATAGTTCCAGTTGATCTTGTGATGAATATCAATTCCTAGGTACTTGTAGGAAGACACTTCCTCCAAGTTACTATTGTCATACACAAAATTAGCATAAGTTTCCTTTTTGGATTTGATAATCATAACTTTTGTTTTATCAGTATTAACAATCATACCCATGGTAGAACAGAAATCCTTAAGAAGTATAAGTTGCTTATCAAGATCAGATGGGAACCTTGCGAGAAGAACAATATCGTCAGCATAGAGAAGAAGGATGATGACTATCCCAGCTAAGATCATGCCAGCACATCCTACTTCCTCTAAATAACCTTCTAGCTTGTCAATGTAAATGCCAAATAGGGTAGGGGAGAGGGGAAACCTTGTTTAACTCCGATATTACACTTAATATATTTCGACCACCCCTCAGTTCTATTTAACTTGGCAATTGCATTCTTGTATAACCTTATAGCAACAGCTCTCAACTCAAAAGGAACCTTTAGCTCTTTTAATCTGTTCCAAAGGTTGTTTCTAGGAACTGTATCAAAAGCCTTTCTAAAGTCCACAAAGCAACAAAAGAGATTGGATTTATTATTGCAGCGTTCCTCCACAATGATCCTAAGCATAACGAGGTGGTCTATTGTTGAGTGTTGCTTTCTAAACCCGCTTGCCCTTTAGCTCGCTTACCTTCACTTTCAAGCCATATGCTCAACTTCCTTTCCAAAATAATACCATATAACTTGGCTAGGAGAGGGCTGATCATAATTGTCCGATAATTAAAGGGGTAATTTGTATCTCCACTTTTAAAAATAGGGATAATGAGGCTTTGAGTCCATGGTTTAGAGAACCCTTGCTTGACCGCTTGATTGAAAAGCTTTTGAATGTGGGGGATGAGGACAGGACCTCCAATTTTTAAGATTTCCGCCTGGTAACCTTCAATGTCTTTAGCTTTCCCATTAGCTAAGCGATTAACCCCAAAAATCAATGTCTTCTAATGAGAAAACTTCTTTCGTTGTGAGCAGGGTTTCAAAGTTATCCATGACATTTGGAGATTCATAAAGCTTTTTAAGATAGGAATTCCAGTCGTGTAAAGAAATTTTATTATTATCTTTAGTTTTCCTAGTTAAAATCTGCCTCTAGAATTTCTTAGGAGCTATCTTAAAGAGGTGTAAGAGATTCTCTTGTCTTTTACAAATATAATGCCTTTTTTTTCCTTTTAGTTAGGGCTTTGTATATTTTTATCTTGCCAATTTTAAGAGATTCATCAACAACTTCCTTAATTGCTCTCCTCACACTTTTACAATCTTTGTCATACCATGGGTTGGTTTTGCTATTTCTTTTATTACTTGAAACTTCAATTGAGAAATTGTTAATAGAATATGAGAGGGTTGTAGTAAAATTATGATAGAGATCTTCTATGTTGTCTATACTAGATAAAGGAAGCATATTAGTTTTTAATTCATTTAGAAAGAGATCTTTTGTATTTCTATCAAAGATTAACTTCTTTTGGCTATAAGGATTATCTTCTATCGGATCTCTATGTATGACAAAATTGAGAGTCATAAGTAAAGGCCTATGATCAGAGTCACGCTCGTGGTCGTTTAAGATGTCAAAATTTGTTATTTCGTTGTATAGAGAGAGATCAGAGATAACATAGTCTACCACATTGCTACCAAGCCCATGGATGTAGGTCATCTGGCTAGAATTGGGCCACTTCTTTAGACCATTGCAAAATATGAGATCATGAGCACTATAGAGCTTGACTAGCTCCGACCCAAACAAATTCTCCCCGAGGTCTTTAGAGCTCCTTCTGTACCAGCTAGCCAGACGAAGGTCTTCGTCTAACCAAAGAGGATTAGGGTTAGAATGATTTCCTAGAAGAATAGCTTGGTTGCTTGAAGTTCGAGCATTAAAGTCACCCATTAAAAGGATATTGCCTTCATTCCTTAGGCTAGAAATATCATTCTCTAAACCATTGTAAGGACTATTTTTATCTAGACTCTTTTTCTTATAGAAGTTAGAATTGATGTGTGTGGGGGGGGGGGGGGATAACAGATTGCTATGTAGGTCTTTTTATCATAAATGTCAGTCATTTCTATCCAACTATATTAGTTGTAAGAGTCATTTTTATAAATCCTATCATGGGGAGAGATGTTCTTCTTAATGTAACAAGCTATACCCTCAATGCCTCTATAGGAGGATCGCTTATTCCAGGTAGACCATAATGTAAAGCCATCTATGTTAGGGACCTTAGATTCTTCGTGCTCCCAAGTTTCAACAAGCAAAATAATATCAACATCATTCGAGATCCAACTTAGCTTGGGGCATTTGTTCCATGGAAAGCCCCAACAGTTCCAAGAAAGAATCTGAAGCATGTTGAATCGCTATTTATTATTATCTTTTTGGTTTTTATCTCGAATAACGGCTTTTCTATCTCTGATTTTTGCCCATTTTCCTTCCTTCCTAGCTTCCTTTACCTTTTGAACCTCCTTTCTCAATTCTACTTGATCTTCTGGAATGAGATCTTCATTTATAAATGTTCTCGTTCCTTTTAGACTTGAGGTTTTACTGAGTATGTCATACTTATGGTTAGTAGAGCTCACCTTTATTCGGATCAGCCTTCCTTTATTCTCTGTTAGTTTCCCCAACCTTGTTGCTTCTGTGACACACGTTGTTTCAATTTGTAATCTGTTATGTAACTATGCCTAGGTTATGGCTAAAGTATCCTCGTCTACATCCTCTTTCAAATTGAAGATTATAAGGTTCAAGGCCCTTTTGTTACGCTCATGGTCTAATTCTATCAATTTTTTCATTTCATCTTTAATTGGTTTGATATCTAATTTACCTGATACACTATTTAAGGTGAGGCGGCTATTAACTTTTTCTTCTAGCTCTTTAATCATGTCCTTCATTTTAAGACTCTCTAAAGTATCAGCATCTACTTGCTCGGATGTTTGGTTCATATCCTGGTTTTGTTTCTCTATAACCTGCAACCTAGTCTCCATTGCCTCCATCTTATTCTCCAATAGTTATACTTTGTTTTCTATTTGTTTTTGGATCTTGTTTTCAAGAGATGTGAATTTATTTTCCAGCATAGCTGCTAACTCTATTTGTAGCTTGGCTTCTCTTTCTTCTCTACATTTCTCTAAAGGCTCTATATACTCATAGAGGCTCTATAGAGTAACTGTGCTACGTCTACCTTTGATAATCTTTGGTAATTGTGGTGAATTATTCATACTTGAAAATATATGAGTAGATATGTATTAGAAAAATATAAAGAATGTGTGCACCTGATATCAGCAAGCTGGACCGCAGACGCACGTGCCCCAGATTGTTTTTCTATTACCGCAGAGAGATCGTGAATTATTACCACAGAGAGATCGTAAATTATGACTGCAGAGATCGTAAATTATCACCGCAAAAAAATCGTAAATATTACCGCAGAGAGATCATAAATACATCACCCTAAATGGTATATGAATTATAAATTTACCATAATTTAAATATAAAAATAATAACATTTTTCTCGATTACTTAAAATATTTTTCATTAAATTCGAAAATAACAACATATACCCACCACCTAAAATACATTCAATCAATTTATGTTTATTAAATACTTTAAACATTTATAATTTAAATAAATTAAAAAATATTATATTATTAATTTGTTTTCGAAATGCATTGAAATGATTACATTCATATGGATGTGTGTTTGTATATGCATGCACGTGTACTCTACATTTTAAATGAATGAGATAATATGAACCTATATTATTTTAATTCAAAAACATTTTGAATCTCCTCGTTGTCTAAGACTTTCCTCTACAAAAGAAAATATATAATATTACTCATGGGAGCATGCCATGAAAGGGGTTGTACTTAATTGCATTTGTATTTAAAATAGAATAAGCAATTGCATTGAATTTGAATATCTTATACTCTTCTCCCCATGCTTATGTCGGTAGGCCATGGAACATGTGGGACAACTTTGAAAATAGGGAACATTACATATTGCCCATGTGTTCTAACTTATACATACATGTCCACCTCCATTATATAATATTCAAAGGGGTTGTCTACTAACACCTCTATTATATAATATTCAAAGGGGTTGTCTAGTTATTAGACATTTTAGTGGAACAAGGTGAGATTTCGATTTTAGTGGAATATGGTGAAATTTTGTTGGGTTAAATTTATTTTTTATTTATTTATTTATTTTAATTAGATATTTAATTGTAGATATAGATTTAGTATTTTGAAAAATCTATAAAGTATTTATGGTAGAGAATTTAAAATTTAAATTTGTAATACTAACATTATTATAAATTCTAAATAAATTAAACATTAAAATATATTATTATATTTTAGATTTTTGTGATTTATATTGTGAATAATAATGTCTTTCAGATTAATCACATCAATAAGATTTGGTCGACATTTCGAACCAACTAATGTGGTTCATCCTCAGGACAAAGGAGAAAAAATCAGTCGATCTTAAAGAATAAATAACAAGAATGCAAAAAAATCAGTCGATCTTAAAGAATAAATAACAAGAATGCAGAAAAAATCAATCGATCTTAAAGAATAAATAACAAAAATGCATGAGGGTCTATAAATAATCGTTAAAAATTAGCTATTAAAAAAATCACATTAATTAATTCAAAATGTCCACCAAATTTTAATAATATAATTAATCTGAAAAATATTATTATTCACAAAAATTTACTCCAAAAACCTTCCAAACATATACCACATAATTCAATCATTTCTACATTAGTTAATTTTTTGTAAAACTTTCTAGAAGACAAATAATATACTTTTGATAAATCATGAATATTTCTCAATAGTATATTAAATGTATATACACAAAAACGGAACCCAATGCCACGTAACTTCTTATTACTCTGCTCCCTACAGTCTAGGCTGTAGACCGGGAAGGGGTTAAGTGACGGAGTTAATGCATGATGCACCTATGGCAGGGAGTCGGGAGTCGGGACGGAACAGCTTGGTGGGTCCCGCCGTCAATCAATACATCCAAATGATTGTCGGTGTGGGGATGCTCTCTATGGAGGGGACAGATTGACGTGTCTGCTGCAGTCGCCATAATTGCTGTTGAGTCCTGTCATCATCGACGCAGACTGTCGGCGAACGGTTAGGCCAAACGGAATTGGTCCACGTGACAATGCTCCGCCAAATCGCCTCTCTACCCACGTGCCCCTCACATTGGTTTGTCCACTGCAGGTACGCCTCCAATAATTAAAAAAACAACTACTACTCCTCCTAACTCACACAGAGGAGCCGGAGTCCAACTCGCTACTTGACATAGCAGAGAGTTTAGTAAGATTATTTTCTATCAGGAGTTCAAAGTTTAGTAGGAGTATTGTCTATTTCTTATTAGTAAATTAAGTTAAGTACTAAATTAAGTATTACGTAGAAAGTTAATGATTAGATTATTATTTTTTTATTTTCTTTTTATTTTTATTGAACTGATTAGCTAGAGATTTTCAATAATCACTTTAATTATTTTTTTATTATTTAACACATTAATCGAGGTAATGAGGCGTTGTAATGATGTGAATTGTGTTGTCCACAGGTGGCAGTCCATTCAAACCATATTTATTAATGCGACGATCCTTTTATTCCACTTCCTCCTTATCAGTGCGCTTCATTTAGTATTTTATATTATTTTTGTCTTCCGAAATGGTCGATCACAATCTTCCGTTCACAGCTGAGTCAAACTTGTGATTGCAGTTGGCCTCGGCGACCTTATCGGGGAGTTGGCACGCGGGGGGGACGGCCGGAGGAGGGTCGCGCCGTTCTTTATGCTGCCATACTTTTTCAATGCATGCCCGGGTTCGAATCTCTTGAACGGAAGTTTCATCACCCTGTGCTTCTTCTCAATCTTTCCACGGACGTTTCGTCCATCCGTCCCCCCTGGTTTCGAATATTTTGACTAAGTTTCACCAGTTTCCTCTGTACTCGGCTTTAAAGCTTCACACGGCCGGTAAAGGTCGAAGCCGTTCATTCATTTCTGGACCCGGCCGTTGTATAGACGATGCCAATATTTTGACTAAGTTTCACCAGTTTTTTCAGAACTCGGCTTTAAAGCTTCGCACGACCGGTAAAGGTCGAAGCCTTTCGTTTCTTTCCGGCACGCTTCGAGAGCATCGGGCCGTTCTGTGAGTTCTCCAGAGATCCCATGTCAGGCTTCCAATTCTTTGTAAAGATGAAGCCAATATTTTGACTAAGTTTCACCAGTTTCGTCTGGACTCGGCTTTAAAGCTTCGCACGGCCGGTAAAGGTCTATAAGCCCTTCGTTTCTGGCACGCTTCTAGAGCATCGGGCCGTTCTGTGATTTCTCCAGCGCCCCCATGTCAGGCTTCCAATTCATTGTGAAGAGGATACCAATATTTTGAGCAAGTTTCACCAGTTTCCTCTGGACTCGGCTTTAAAGCTTCAAACGAACGGTAAAGGTTGAAGCCGTTCGTTCGTTTCTGGCACGCTTCGAGAGCATCGGCCGTCCTGTGATTTCTCCAGCGCTCTCCAGCGCTCTCATGTCAGGCTTCCAATTCTTTGTACAGGCGATGCCAATATTTTGACTAAGCTTCACCAGTTTCTTCTGAACTCGGCTATAAAGCTTCACACAGCCGGTAAAGGTCGAAGCCGTTCGTTCGTTTCTGGCGCGCTTCGAGAGCATCGGGCCGTTCTGTGATTTTTCCAGCGATTCTATGTCAGGCTTCCAATTCTTTGTAAAGACGATGCCAATATATTGACTAAGTTTCACTAGTTTCCTCTGGACGCGGCTTTAAAGCTTCACACGGCCGGTAAAGGTCCAAGTTGTTCGTTCCTTTCTGGCACGCTTCGAGAGCATCGGGCCGTTCTGTGATTTCTCCAGCACTCCCATGTCACGCTTACAATTCTTTGTAAAGACGATGCCAAGATCCGAGGAAGATTACGGAGCTGGACTGCGGTTGGGGATGGACAGTGTGGAAGAGCAGGAGAAGGGAGAAACTTGGCAGCAGAAGAAGAGAAATGAGCCCCCGGTGCAGCTAGATCTACTCCCTTTAAGTTCTGCATATTGCGAATCTTCGCCATCGGTGCCTGCAACGGCCTTGCCCTCTTCTTGGACTGGTACGTTCTCATCTAATTCTTTCCCCAAAAGTTTAGCTAGGCAACAAGAAATGTCATTTACAGAGGATTTTACAGTGCAGGAACTTGCAGGCACGGAGGAGGAGGTCGCATCGACATGAACCAGATACCCTCCCCTGCCGACTTTGATGACGACGCTGTGGTTTCTTCTCCAAACAGCACTGTTTCGTCGTTCCAGATGGGCCCCGGAAGTCATTCCACCAGTGGCGACAAAAGACAAAGGAACGATAATAATAATAGCAACCATCACGAGCTTGAGCGTGCATGTTCCAGAGCCAGCGACGAAGAGGATGGGGATACCACAAGAAAAAAGTTGCGCCTGTCAAAGGACCAGTCTGCTCTGTTAGAAGAAAGCTTTAAGGAACACAATACGCTCAATCCGGTAAATGAAAAAAGAACGCTTGAGAATGTATTCCATCTTTCATTTTCCAAACCCCTGCTGTTTATGGAATCCTGATCAGCGTATGAAATCTGCTGTGCAGAAGCAAAAGGTAGCTCTTGCCAAGCAACTCAACCTTCGTCCTCGGCAGGTCGAAGTGTGGTTTCAGAACAGAAGGGCAAGGTTAGTTAGCCTCCGGTTTCCTGGTGCTCATCTTTTATTATCTTGATTACAGTTTCCCTAGGGCTGAAATTTTGTGCTTGGAGCAGAACCAAACTGAAGCAAACAGAAGTGGACTGCGATTTTCTAAAGCGATGCTGCGAAAGTCTGACGGAAGAGAACAGACGGCTCCAGAAGGAGGTCCAGGAGCTGAGAGCTCTGAAAGTATGTCACCCATTCTATATGCAGCTGCCCGCAGCCACCCTCACCATGTGTCCTTCCTGCGAGAGAATCGCCACCGCCGACACGCATACGACGCTTTCTCCTTGGCAAGCTCTGGCGCCTAACACTCCCCGCGCTTTTCACCCCACCCTTAGATCTTGAGTGCCTCCACACAGTCGTTTGAAAGTTTTTATTTTTTCAAATCAGGAGAATAGGTAAACATGTCTGTCATCGAGGAGACTTGGAATGGAGTCAAGTAGGATTGTCATTATCCTTTCAAAGGTTAATGGGGAAAGAGATAACAAGTAATGGGGAGAGGGTGGTTTTTTTAAATCAGAAGAAACAGTAAACTTGAAAACTCGCTGATTGTTATTAACGAGATCTCTGTAAGACTGACTTGCTGATTGTTATTAAGGAGATCTGAAATAGAGTCAGTAAGACTGTCACTAACCTTTGATAACAAATAATGTAAAAAGGCCAAACCCAGCAAGGGTTGGTATGGTATACAAGCAAATCTTAATGCCAATTTTGTGTTCCAAACAGACATGTATATAGGTTCTGCGTTGTAGTAATGTCCTGTTTGTAAACCCTTTTCAATTCGAAGGGTATAAATAGTATATTCTATACTAGTTTGATTCTAGAGATCTGAGGGAGTGAGTTTTATGATGATCATTTTCCATGAATTCAAACCAAAATACAGATGACCCATCAAGGCTGGTGCAACAGTACACTGAATCTGAATAGAATTGATTTATACGTGTAGATAAACAAGTCATCCTTTACACATTTGATGACGCCGCAAAATCCATTTTAGAGTCTTTCCTCTACATCAATTACCTGATTTGGGTATAGCTTAAAAGCTTCCCACAACTTACCTTTGTTATATCTTCAGCGAAGTATGGTTTTTACCTTTGTTATATCTTCAGCGAAGTATGGTTTTTACCTTTGTTATATCTCCAGCGAAGTATGATTTTTATTTTAATTTCATTGTAACGCCGTTGTCATTTATATTTTGATTAATTTTTCTTGGATTTCATAGAATTATTTTTCACATCATTGTTTTGAATTATTATTTTATTTTTTTAAATTCAAATGTTATAATATAATTTTAATTTTTTTTTTAAATATAAAATTAATGAGGTCTATTTTATCTATACAAAATTTAATGAATAAAAACTAAATACAAAATTATCAAATAAATTAAATATATATTTTTATCTATACAAATTTTAATCTATACAAACTAAATACAAAAGTATCAAATAAATTATAAAAAAATTAAACATTGATCATTTTGGTTTGGATTTAAGAATAGAGTTTCTGATTATTTTATAAATAATTTTAACATTTTAAAAATATTTAAATTATGATGGTTTTGGGTAAAAGGAATTAAAAAAATCTCAAATTCTATAGCAACAAATTTAAAATAGTTTTAGTTTGCTTCAAAGAACTCATTTTCCTAAATAAATTATGTTCTAAATGTTTTAATCTCAAAGACAATTAGTCATTCAATCACAAATGAAATTTACTATTTTTTAAGTTTAATTAAAAAAACCAACTTATTATGGAAAACATATTTCATGAAAATTTGGATATTAAAGTTTATATTAGACTTATAACACATGGAATTAAGAGACAAATTAGCCACTAGAGATCAAAGTGAATATGCAATGAAAATGCAACACTCCATATTTTTTATGAGTTAGAGAGCACTCAAGGCAAATTTAAAGAATCTAAAATAAACCCAATACACTCAAAGATTCCAATCTAGTATAAGGGGAAATTTCATTTAACATGTTGAAGGACACCATTTCAAGGCTCCAACATATGCATATGCAAGAGAATTCAATTTCCTATAGAGGAAAATCCATATATTAAACTCTAGCAAGATTTATAAATATATAAATAATATAACCTCATTATTTTGAACCAAAAAAGGGAAAAGAATAACCAAGGAGAAATGCCCTACTAGCTAATCTCAAGAGATATAGGAGAAATGCCCTACTAGCTAATCTCAAGAGACATACATGTAAGCAAAATGAGATAGGTGCTCTCTCTTAACTAATTCTTTACATATTATTGAATTCTATAAATGATAAACAAAAAATGATGACAATATTAATTATTTGGGACCAATAAACAAAAGTAAAAGTCCAACAATAGTTGCATTTGTCTTTGAAGAAATAAATAACCTCCTTAAATATGGAATCTTGCTTCATTATAAAACAATGATCAATCCTAGTTGATCTATAATAGCCTAGAACTTTAATAAGTATTGTTGAGATTTCCAAGTATATTTAAGGGATATTACCTCTCCTTATGCTAAAGAAATCATAAGGTCATTGTTGAAATTACCTCCATTATTTTTTAATATTACCTTTTTGTGTAGAATAATGTTTAAAGTAGGTTGTTAGTCCATCCTATCTCTTCTATACAATATATAGGGTGCATATCCTAGGTCTATGCCCAATGCCACACTTGTTAGCTTTTTTACAAACCCAAGATCCATGGAAGGTGTCCAATAATGGTTTGCAATAATTTGGTATGTTGGCATATTCAACCCTCCAAAAAAAGGAACTATCATGTGAGGCTTGTTTTATAGTTGCCTCTTAATTAATTTGTAGAGTGTTGGAGGTAAGTGCAAGAAACTAATCCATCCATCCCTAACATTTAACCACATTCGTCAAAACCAAGAGGAAATAGCTCACTCATTGAGATTGCAACAATGTAAATATCATCAAAGATATAGTATAATAATAATAAAAAAGTAAATCTGAGCAAAACAACAATTCAATCTCATTATATTAAGTAAATTGATGATTAAATTCAAGCCTTATGCCTCAAGCACAACTAGACTTTAGCAACATAATAGTTCAAACACAACACACACATTTACATATACAAAACTAATATTAGAAATACATGGAGGAAAAACAATAATTAGTTTATTTGAGTGCAAACCCTTTCATTTCATCCATAATATATGATATATGTGTTTAATATGGTTATATAAAATTCGAGAAGGTTATACAACTTGATAATTGTAATCCACTTATATGAAAAGGGGATCTATGTCTTCGATCTGTAAACTGCCATGGATATTCCACTAGATAGTTTGTCACAACAGATCTGATAAAATTATACATAGAAACCCAAAATCTATACTATGGGGGATTTCTCTTTAGATTTATGGATTTGTAAATTATTTTTTATTTTATATGTGTGCAAGTTATAATTATGCAAAAAATAAAGAATAAAGAAATAAAAACTCACAAACCATGATTGACATAAGATATAACCTAGGAAACCCTTTTGAGAGAAAACCTAGTTGGAAGGTGAGGTCATTCTACTGTCTTTCTCTGAATAGAAAATGGTTGTGAATACAAAGAAGTAATGTTGTGGCTCGTGGGATACTATAGTGCACAAATCCTCTCTGTGTGCTCTCTCTTTATCCCTCTCAGCTACTCTACTCATCTGTGGAACAAATACACTTGAAAAAAATGGAACCCTCTTTTCCTCCCAGTGTCCAACTATAATACAGCCTAATAGACTACTAGTGGTTAGGTTTGACTCCCTCAACTCTTCACTAGAGCTACAATATGGACTCTTCTAGAGTCTTCTTCATCATGATCACATGGCTAGCTATATTCCATGAGCAATAGTAGCTAACATGGAAACCTCTCAAATTATGGTAGCAAAAACAAGAAGTTCAACTTTTGAGTGGCATAAATTTTGCATATAGACTCTGATTGAGGCGATTCTTACACTCTTATAAATGTCCATGTGTGTAGAATAGAAAAAAGAAGTGTGCACTAAAGAGAAAAAAATTACCCCAAAAACTAATTTTTGATTCCTCAAAATGCTCCTAGAAGGTTTCAAACCCTAATCTACCAAACTGGGTCTCGTCAGTAAAAATGGTCTTCTGAGCTAATTCCTCTTCTTTTTCCACCATGAAAGAATTGACATGGATGAAAAATTATATTATGATCAAATCTGGATCACATCTACCCATTTTTGGAGGCTTTTGGTCCCTAAAAGCTTCTATTGAATGAGGTGAGCAAATTTTTCCTTCACCTTCTCTCAGGTGTACAATTTAGCCTTGCTTGGGAGTTGACTTTCAACCAAATATGCCAAAGTTCATGTTGCCCTTGTCTTGCAGTTCTAGACCTCTTCTACAAAATTGTATCCTTTATCAACTCTAGCTGAGTTTCTGATGCCAAATCCTCTATAGAAGGTAGGATCTATTCCTCTTCCTAATCTAGCATGGAAGACTCATAGAGTTTTAGATTCTTTACGTTCACAATTAAGTAAATGTGCATGTATGGGGGTAAACTGAGTTTATTGGCATTATCTCCCACCTTTCCTAGTATCTTAAAGGAACCATATTGCAGAGCCTTGATTTTCTTACCAGGACCCTGTAGCCTCTTCTTATTCAATTGTACCATACTTTGTCTCCCACATTGAATGACTTCTCTATTTTGTGTTGATCATACATGGCCTTATATTTTTCCTATGACTTCTTTAGTGTCTCATGTAGTTGTATATGAATTTTCATGACTTCTCAACAATTTTTTATGCCCTTAAGGCATCCCTTGTAAGATATTTCCTTCTCCTTGTTACCCATATGCAATATCTAAAGGTGAAGGTGGAAAATATCTAAAACAAGTTTCAAATGGGGACTTACTAGTAGAAGTGTGGATTGTTTTGTTATAAGAGTGTTATATATACCAAAGTTTCATCCTAGGTCTTTGGATGCTTCTAATTATAACTCCTCAAATGTTACACCAAAGTCTTGTTGACTACTCCTATCTGAGGATGGAATGTTGTAGACCTCTTCAAATTTGTGTCCATCTTCTCTCACAATGTGATCCAAAATGCACTGAGAAATCTCATGTCCCTATTCGAAATAATGTTCCTCAGTATCCCAAAGTGAAACCAGACATGTATAAAGAACAACGTTATTACTTCTTGCCCATTGATGGTCTTTTTATAGGGCACCATAACGCACATCTTCCTGAACCTTTCAACTACCATGACATTAGGGGAATTTTGAGGTAAAAAATGGGCCTAAAAAATGTACTAAAAAAATTAACTTTAAAAGAAACAATAGGATTTAAGATGATGATGTCATCCCCAAGGGAAAATATTTTGGAGGGAAAAAGAAGAAAATTGTTTGTTTAATTGTATTTTTGGTTTATCTCCTTATAAGTTTACTCAAATGTCAAGTGCAAAAACTATTAGATGCGGAATTGAATTCCACATCCAACGAGTAACTACTCTGCATACTTTTGAGTAGACACACATTGAAAAAATTGAAAATAAATGAAAAAAATGTGTTGAAAAACCAAAAAATAAGGAGATAAACCAAAAATGTAATTAAAATAAATAAATCAAATTCTTTAAAAATTCATAACTATTATTTATTATTTTCCTTAGGAGGCCCATTTTAGACCTCAAATTTCCCTAATGATAGGTAGTCATGTCTCTTCCTGGTTGTTGGCAAACCTCCCACAAATTCCATGGAAATACTTTCCTGGGACAAGTGGGTACATGTAAGGGATGATATAGACCCTATTTTCTGTTACTAGACTTGTTGATGCAACAAAGCACACATCCTCTTATGAACCTAGCTCTGCAAGTTGGCTACAGTCTTCCCAACACCAAAGTGCCCTGCAACCTTGGAAGTGTGAGTCCCTCTAATCAATTGCAATAGCTCACCTTTAGGAATACATAACTTATCAAACCTATAGAGTAACCCATCCGAGGTATGGTAGTCACTTGCCCTATCACCATCGTACAAGTAACTCTGGCGTTGCAATTGTTGAAACACCTCCTTGAAGTCCTCGTCCTCTAAATGTGCCTCTCAATATGCATCATGGGTGAATGGCTCCATGTGCATCAAAGTTCCCAAATATATTATCTTTGATGTCGGTGGCCTTGAAAGCATGTCATCCAAGTTGTTTATGTTCCCATTCTTGTACTTTATCACTAAATGAAATTGTTGTAGAAATCTCATCCACTTGTAATGCTTGGCATGTTCTAGCTTACTTTGGGCCTAGGAGTACTGCAGTGGATGGTGATTTTGTGGATTATTGTCTCCTTTCCCATAAAATAATGTATCCACTTCTCCTTAACTTGCACTAGGGCATGGAGCTCCTTGTCATAGATAGGGTAGTTAATAATTCCCTAGGAAATGTTTCATTAGAGAAATTTTGAGGTCAAAAAGGGCCTCAAAACAAAAATTTACAACCAAAATCAACTTTATAAGAACAAATCAGATTCAAGATGATGATGTCAACCATGGGGGATGACTCACCTTGTTGGAGTAAAAAAACAAAAAGATTAAAAAAAACTACTTTTCAACTTATCTCCCAATGGTTTTATTCAAATTTCGAGCGGGAGCACTAGTTGGATGCAAAATTTAATTCATCACCTAAGGAGTACCCATGTTGCATACTTTCAATGGACCTTACTACACGAAAAATGAGAAATACATGAAAAATGTGATTGCAATCACGCTTTTTCACGCATGTCTCATTTTTCGTGTAGCGGGGTCCAAAAAAAGTATGAAACATGGGTACTCCTTGGATGAGGAAATAAATTATGCATCCATCGAGTGCTCCTACTCGAAATTTGAGTAAATTGATAGGGAGATAAGTTGAAATTATGAGTTGGAAAAATGGTTTTTTTCTTTATTCCCTCTAAAATTTGATGATGTAGTCTAATATTATTTTATTATTTCCACTATTATTTTATAATATTCCTTAGGAGGCCCATTTTAGACCTCAAAATTTCTCTAATGCATAATGGTTGCATACAAGCCTTCCTCCCTGCATCAAGATCGCCCCCATTTCATACCGACTCACACTTGTCTAAAGTTCAAAGGGCAGATGCTTCTCTAATATTCTTCTTTAGCTCCTGAAAGGCCCTTTGTTGACCCTTTCCCAAATAGAAACTCTTTCCATTTGTTTTTATGTTGTGGAGTGTTGTTGCTATTGTTGAAAATGAGGCTATGAATTTCCTTAAGTATTATTCCATCCAAATCAAATCCCTATCCTTATCAACATTAGTATGCCCTGATCATTTCATGAGGGCCTCCAACTTGGTAGGATATTTCTTCAACTATACTCCACCTATCACATTGATATGTAAATTTTCATGGATATTCCACTAGACAATTTATCACAGCAGATCTGATAAAATTATACTTAAAAATCCAAAATCTACAACATTACAATTTTCTCTCTTTAGATTTATAGATCTGTAGAATAATGTTAATAGCATATAGATGTGAATTTAAAATCATTCAGAAAATAGAGAATGGTGAAATAAAATATCACACACACATTTGACACAAGATATGACATAGGAAACCCTTTCAGGAGAAAAACCCAGTTGGAAGGTGATGTCATTATGCTCTCTTTCTCTGAATAGAAAATGTATGAGAGTACAAAGAAGTATGATCTGTGGCCTATGGGCTACTACAATGCAAAAATCATTTCTGTGTGTTCTATCTCTTATCCATCTTGGCTATTTTTACGCAGTTATGGAATAAATGCACTCGAAAGAATGAAACTCATTTTCCTCCAAGTGGCTCGGTTATAACATAGCCCAATAGCCTACTAGTGGTTAGATTTGACTACCTCAACCGTTATCCAAAGTTACAATGTCAAATCTTATAGAGTCTTCTTCATCATAGTTATGTGGGTAGCCCCATTTTCATGAATAATGGGGGCTAATGTGGCATCTTCTCGAATTATGATGGTGAAAACAGGAAGGTCAACTTCTAAGTGGCATAATTTTTGCATACAAACTTTGATTGATGTGATTCTTACACCGTAGGAAAGGTCTTTGTGTTTATAATATGAAATTTTTGGTTCTACGTTAAAGAGATAAATCTTTACCCTAAAAAAACAACGTTTGATGCCTAAAAAATGCTCCCGAAAGGTTTAGACCACGATTTTCCAAACTAGGTATCACTGGTAAAAATGGTCCTAAGAACTAATTCCTCCATTTTTTCCACTCTAAAAGCATCAAGATGGATGAAAAATAACATAATGATCAATTTTAGATCACACCTCCCCATTTTGGGAGGATTTTGGTCCCCAAAAGCTTCTACTGAGTGAGGGGAGGAAATTTTTCCTTCATATTCTCTTGAGGTGTACCATTTAGCTTTTCCTAGAAGTTTTCCTTTCAACCCAATCTACCAAAGGTCATGTTGCCCTTGTCTTGTATTTCTAGACCTCTTCTACAAAAATATATATTCTTTCAACTCTTTCTAAGCATATAGTGATATGGAATGAGGCTCCACTATCAAGAAACCAACCACAACCCATCATCGATGAAACCATGCATGCGATGAGGGTAAAATCCAATTCGAACTGAGAGGCCAATGCCCCACCTTCAGATCCTTCCAAGGATCCCTTCTTGGATTTCATTAATGGACAATTAGTTGCATAATGGCCCACCTCATGACAATTAAAGCATCGCACTTTAGATTTGTCAATCTTCTTCCCACCATGAGAAGGAATCGATTTAGGGATGAGAATCCTTCTCCTTCCCTTTCCTTGCCTTACTCGTTAAGGCGCAATTTTCTTCATCCTACTTGGATGAAGAACCATCTCTGGTGTTTCTCCTGATCTCCTCCTGCATCAGATCCAACCACAGTCATTCCCAATTTAGCAGTTTATCTCTTCCATTCACTGAGTCCTGGTAGCTATGCCAACCCTTAGGAAGACCGAGGAGAGCAAGACTCACCATATCATCATCGGCTATCGTGATTCCTAAACTTCCAAGCTCATCTCTGCAGGTGGTGAGCTTGTTCAGATATGTAGAGATCATGTCGCCCTTTTCACACTTGATTTTCCGAAGCTTGTCTTTCAGCGCCATCTTCCTCTGGTTGTTGTTGTTCTGATATAGATCCTTCAATGTCTTCCACATTGAAAATAGTGTCTCCTTCACATGAGGACTCGAGACAATGTGGTCTCGAACTTCCTCCAGAAGAATCCTCCTCGCTTTAGCCACACATTTCTTCCATTCCGCCAATTCTTGGGCATTAGCTACTACTAGCTTGGGGACTTCTTAATCAATGAAGTCCTTCAAACCATTGTCCTTTAATACCGCTTCCATGTGATCCTTCCAGGCTATATAATTCGAGCTGCCATCCAGGGCATACTCGAGTCTCAAACCATTGAACGCCATTGGTGAACTTTGAGATGTGATAAGAATTCAATTTCTACAATCAATAACTTCAAACTTCGAACTTCTCCCTTCTTTGTATATTGTTCTCTGCTTTGATCACCTTTGCTCTGATACCATGTAGAAATTCTCATTGTAGATCACCTGATAATGCAATATACTAAAGCAAAATACTTGATCTACTTCTACAAACAAACTTGCGAAATCTTAATCAATTTTAAGAAAGATCAAATAGAACACATATAACAGATGAAGAAGAAATCAATCACACATGAACACAGAAGAATACTCTGCGGAAAGCCTCAGTTAAAAACCCCGATATCTGTATTATCATACAAGTGGAAATATCTTAGGATTACACAAAGGTTTAGCTCACAAGCTATCCAACAATCAGTACAATCCCTCACTACTGCTCATAGACAGAATAGACAACACATATGCCTTCCTTCATTCCTCCAAGCCTCCTATTTCCTTACGCAGTTTCTCCTGGGTCCTCCAGCTGCAACCTGTGTGATTCTCACCTTACACACAACACTGACCTCTGAAATAACTCTGCAATCCTGACGGAGTTAATTCCTTCTGCATGGATGAGTTTCCTATATAGGAAAATTCCTCCAACTCATAGTGCATTGTCCCTTCCTTTAATCTCAACTGGATCTTTCTCTAAACTAACATGCATGAGTTATTTATGAGAGAATATTTAGTTATATGGAGAACACTAGTTGCATGCATGCATGCATTAACTGACTAAAATCACAATTAGTTCCTCCAACTCTTTGGAACTAATTTAACTGGACTTAACTCAGTTAACTGAGCTAACTAATTACAACTCAAATACAACTCATCCTTATCTCCTTAATTAAGGGATAACTTCCTCAATCAAAGCGATAATTGTTGCATGTCTTCACATAGACTTCATGTTTGATTTTCTCCAACTAATTAACTCAAGATGAATTAATTAATTATTTTTCAAACAACTGCTAAGACCAAATTCGGATTTTAATTCTCAATTTTAATTCAGGGACTAATTAAAATTGGAATCTATCCCGAAATGATATTTATAGAAATGTTATTTTTAGTATTTCTATTTTTTGCTATTTCCAATAGAGTTGGAGTATATCCTGAAATGCTATTTATAGAAATGATATTTTTAGCATTTCTTGTTGCCATTTTCAACACTTCCTCTCAACAAGAAAGGAATTCAACTCGATCTCAATCCTGAACCTTTGGAATATTTTGCATGCAACACTTCTCTCAAATGTTGTTGCTCCAGCAACTCTAGAAATAAAAAATATCCAACCTGAATCAGAATGATGCCTCTGTCATCAAAGTCTCTGACTTTTATTGCCTCTGTCGACTAAAAACTCTGCACCTCTGTGCCCTTCAGTATCTGACTGCTCTAGCCTCTGTCACTTTGATCTCTGACTGCATCAATCCCACTAATTCCTCCTGCTGCATCCATGTTGCTGTTGGTCCTATCTCCCAGCACTGCATCCACACTGCACCTCCTCTCATCATGTTGCATCGTGCTGCCCACTGTTGCACTGCAACTCAGTTACTGAGAAGTAAGTAACTAATCTCCCAACTGACCTCCCTGTTGGGCTAGAAACATCCTCTAATGCTGAAGCTTCCTCTGCCACTCCATCCGCATCTGTCTCTACCCACTCAGCCAATCCTACTACTCCTCGTCGGGGCTCCCGTAGCAAGGTATAATCAAAGAGGTTGGGTACCTCAAGGATCCTACCCCTATTTCAGCCTTCTTGGGACTATCACTTCACATCGCCCCACCTCACACCTAGAGGTATGGCTGCATGTGATCCCTTTGCCCGCTTGCCTCGAAATTTCCCCCTACTGGAGGTCTTTACATGAGTGGATGCCTCCACTCGATCTCCTCTCGGCTTCTCCAGTTGTGGCTACTCCACAACCTCCTAAAGTTGCTTCACCAATTGTGGCTCCTCCACAATTGTCTGAGACTTCTTCTGTCGCTGCATGTTGAGAGGTAATGTAATCTCCCTCTCAACCACCAAGTCTCTACCAGTTGCCTTTCTCCTCAAGGTTTTGCATGCATCTTGAACCTCAAGAGCATACAAGTTCTTGACTCGTGAGCCAATCTGTTTCACCTGTTCCGTGGTGATGTGTCTAAGGAAAACCTTTCCCTTACTGAAGACAACATCGTAGCCTTTGTCCTCCACCATCGCGATCGATACCAAGTTTTTCTTCAGTGCTGGCACATACTTCACATCTGTCAAGGTGATGCGAGCTCCATGCTACCTCTAAAAAGAAATCGTGCCCACTTTTGAAACACTATAGTATTCATCATTACCCATCTCTATGAGTATCTTGAGGTCTTTCTCCTACAAGGTACTGAACAAACTCTTATCGTCGGTCATGTGGAATGAGGCTCCACTGTCAAGAATCTAACCACAACCCATCATCGATGAAACCATGCATGCGATGAGGGTAAAATCCAATTCGAACTGAGAGGCCAATGCCTCACCTTCAGATCCTTCCGAGGATCCCTTCTTGGATTTCTTCAATGGACAATTAGTTGCATAGTGGCCCACCTCATGAAAATTAAAGCATCACACTTTATATTTGTCAATCTTCTTCCCACCATGAGAAGAACTCAATTTGGGATGAGAATCCTTCTCCTTCCCTTTCCTTGCCTTACTCGCTAAGGCGCAATTTTCTTCATCCACCTTGGATGAAGAACCATCTCTGGTGCTTCTCATGATCTCCTCCTGCATCAGATCCGACCACAGTTGTTCCCAATTTGGCAGTTTCTCTCTTCCATTCACTGAGTCCTGGTAGCTATGCCAACTCTTAGGAAGACCGAGGAGAGCAAGACTCACCATATCATCATCGGTTGTCATGATTCCTACACTTCCAAGCTCATCTTTGCAGGTAGTGAGCTTGTTCAGATATGTAGAGATCGTGTCACCCTTTTCACACTTGATTTTTCGAAGCTTTTGCTTCAGTGCCAGCTTCCTCTGGTCGTTGTTGTTCTGATATAGATCCTTCAATTTCTTCAACATTGAAAACAATGTTTCCTTCCCATGGAGACTCGAGACAATGTGATCTCGAACTCCCTCCAGAAGAATTCTCCTCACTCTAGCCACACATTTCTTCCATTCCGCAATTTCTTGGGCATTAGCTGTTGTTGGCTTGGGGACTTCTTGATCAATGAAGTCCTTCAAACTCTTGTCCTCTAATACTGCTTCCATGCGATCCTTCCAGGCTATATAATTCGTGCTACCATCCAGGGCATACTCGAGTCTCAAACCATTGAACGCCATTGGTGAACTTTGAGATGTGATAAGAATTCGATTTCTACAATCAAGAACTTCAAAATTCGAACTTTGAACTTCTTTGTATGATGTTCTCTTCTTTGATCACCTTTGCTCTGATACCATGTAGAAATTCTCATTGTAGATCACCTGATAATGCAATATACTAAAGCAAAATACTTGATCTACTTCTACAAACAAACTTGCAGAAGCTTAATCGATTTTGAGCAAGATCAAATAGAACACATATAACAGATGAAGAAGAAACCAATCACACATGAACACAAAAGAATACTCTAAGGAAAGCCTCAACTAAAAACCCCCGCTATCTGTACAAGTGGAAATATCTCAGGATTACACAAAGCTTTAGCTCACAAGCTATCCAACTCTCAGTACAATCCCTCACTACTGCTCATAGATAGAATGACAACACATATGCCTTCCTTTAGTCCTCTAAGCCTCCTATTTCCTTGTGCAGTTTCCCTTGGATCCTCTAGCTGCAACCTATGTGATTCTCACCTCACACACAACATTGGCCTCTGAAATAACTCCGCAATCCCGAAGGAGTTAATTCCTTCTGCATGGATGAGTTTCCTATATAGGAAAATTCCTCCAACTGATAGTGCATTGTCCCTTCCTTTAATCTCAACTAGGTCTTTCTCTAAACTAACATCCATGAGTTATTTATGAGAGAATATTCAGTTATCTGGAGAACACTAGTTGCATGCATGCATGCATTAACTGATTGAACTCACAATTAGTTACTCAAACTATTTGGAACTAATTTAACTGGACTTAACTCAGTTAACTGAGCTAACTAATTACAACTCAAATACAACTCATCCTTATCTCCTTAATTAAGGGATAACTTCCTTAATCAAAGGGATAATTGTTGCATGTCTTCACATAGACTTCATATTTGATTTTCTCCAACTAATTAACTCAAGATGAGTTAATTAATTATTTTTCAAACAGTTGCTGAGACCAAATTCGAATTTTAATTCAGGGACTAATTAAAATTGGAATCTATCCCGGAATGCTATTTATAGAAATGTTATTTTTAGCATTTCTATTTTTTGATATTTCCAACAGAGTTGGAGTATATACTGAAATGTTATTTATAGCAATGCTATTTTTCACATTTCTGTTTTTAGCATTTCTTGTTGCCATTTTCAACACTCCCTCTCAACAAGAAAGGAATTCAACTCGATCTCGATCCTGAAACTTTGGAATGTTTTGCATGCAACACTTCTCTCAAGTGTTGTTGCTCCAATAACTCTAGAAACAAAAAATATCCAACCTGAATCAGAATGATGCCTCTATCATCAAATTCTCTTATTGTTATTTCCTCTATCGACTAAAAACTTTGCACCTCTGTACCCTTCAGTATCTTACTACTCTATCCTCTGTCACTTTGATCTCTGACTGCATCAATCCCAATGATTCCTCCCGCTGCTTCCGTGCTGCTACTGGTCCTATCTCCCAGCACTGCACCTCCTCTCATCATGTTGCATTGTGTTGCCCACTGTTGCACTGCAACTCAGTTACTGAGAAGTAAGTAGCTGATCTCCCAACTGACCTCCCTGTTGGGCTAGAAACATCCTTTGATGTTGAAGCTTCCTCTGCCGCTCCATCCGCATTTGTCTCTACCCACTCAGCCAGTCCTACTACTCCTCGTCGGGGCTCCCGTAGCAAGGTCTAATCAAAGAGGTTGGGTACCTCAAGGATCCTACCCCTGTTTCAGCCTTCTTGGGACTATCACTTCACATCACCCCACCTCACACCTGGAGGTATGGTTGCATGTGATCCCTATGCCCACTTGGCTCGAAATTTCCCCCTACTGGAGGTCTCTGCATGAGTGGTTGCCTCCACTTAGCCTCCTCTCGGCTTCTCCAGTTGTGGCTACTCCACAACCTCCTAAATTTGCTTCGCCGATTGTGGCTCCTCCAAAATTGTCTGAGACTTCTTCTAGCGCTGCATGTTGAAAGGTAATGTACTCTCCCTCTCAACCACCAAGTCTCTACCAGTTGCGTTGCTCCTCAAGGCTTTGCATGCATCTTGAACCTCAAGAGTGTATAGGTTCTTAACTCGTGAACCGATTTGTTTCACATGTCCCGTGGTGATGTATATAAGGAAAACCTTTCCCTTATTAAAGACAACATCATAGCCTTTGTCCTCCACCATTGCGATGGATACCAGTTTTTTCTTCAGTCCTGGCACATACTCCACATCTGTCAAGGTGATGCAAGCTCCATGCTCCCTCTAAAAAGCAACTGTGCCCACTCCTGAAACACTATATTTTTCATCGTTACCCACCTCTATGAGTATCTTGAGTTCTTTCTCCTCCAAGGTACTAAACAAACTCTTATCGTTAGTGATGTGGAATGAGGCTCCACTATCAAGAAACCATCCACAACCCATCATCGATGAAACCATGCATGCGATGAGGGTAAAATCCAATTCGAACTGAGAGGCCAATGCCTCACCTTCAGATCCTTCCGAGGATCCCTTATTGGATTTCTTCAATGGACAATTAGTTGCATAATGGCCCACCTCATGCCAATTAAAGCATCACACTTAAATTTTTTAATCTTCTTCCCACCATGAGAAGAACTCAATTTGGGATGAAAATCCTTCTCCATATCTTTTCTTGCCTTACTCGCTAAGGCACAATTTTCTTCATCCTCCTTGGATGAAGAACCATCTCTGGTGCTTCTCCTGATCTCCTCCTGCATCAGATCCGACCACAATCGTTCCCAATCTGGCAGTTTCTCTCTTCCATTCACTGAGTCGTGGTAGCTATGCCAGCTCTTAGGAAAACTGAGGAGAGCAAGACTCAACATATCATCATCAATTTTCATGATTCCTACACTTCCAAGCTCATCTCCGCAGGTGGTGAGCTTGTTTATATATGTAGAGATCGTGTCACCCTTTTCACACTTGATTTTCTGAAGCTTTTCCTTTAGCACCAGCTTCCTCTGGTCGTTTTTGTTCTGATATAGATCCTTCAATGTCTTCCACATTGAAAACGGTGTCTCCTTCCCATGGAGACTCGAGACAATGTGGTCTCGAACTCCCTCCAGAAGAATCCTCCTCGCTCTAGCCACACATTTCTTCCATTCCGCCAATTCTTGAGCATTAGCTGCTGCTGGCTTGGGGACTTCTTGATCAATGAATTCCTTCAAACCATTGTCCTCTAATACCACTTCCATGCGATCCTTCCAGGCTATATAATTCGAGTTTCCATCCAAGGCATACTCAAGTCTCAAACCATTGAACGCCATTAGTGAACTTTGAGATGTGATAAGAATTTGATTTCTACAATCAAGAACTTAAAACTTCGAACTTCTCCCTTCTTTGTATATTGTTCTTTGCTTTGATCACCTTTGCTCTAATACCATGTAGAAATTCTCACTATAGATCACCTGATAATGCAATATACTAAAGCAAAATACTTGATCTGCTTCTACAAAAAAACTTGCGAAAGCTTAATCGATTTTGAGCAAGATCAAATATAACACATATAACGGATGAAGAAGAAATCAATCACACATTAACATAGAAGAATACTCTGGGGAATGCCTCAGCTAAAAACCCCGATATCTGTATTATCATACAAGTGGAAATATCTCAGGATTACACAAAGCTTTAGCTCACAAGCTATCCAACTCTCAGTATAATCCCTCACTGTTGCTCATAGATAGAATAGAAAACACATATGCCTTCCTTAAGTCCTCCAAGCCTCCTATTTCCTTGCGCAGTTTCTCCTAGGTCCTCTAGCTGCAACTTGTGTGATTCTCACCTCACACACAACACTGACCTCTGAAATAGCTACGCAATCCTGAAGGAGTTAATTCCCTCTGCATGGATGAGTTTCCTATATAGGAAAATTCCTCCAACTGATAGTACAATGTCCCTTCCTTTAATCTCAACTGGGTCTTTCTCTGAATTGACATGCATGAGTTATTTATGAGAGAATATTCAGTTCTCTGGAGAACACTAGTTGCATGCATGCATGCATGCATTAACTGACTAAACTCACAATTAGTTCTTCCAAATGTTTGGAACTAATTTAACTGGACTTAACTCAGCTAACTAATTACAACTCAAATACAATCATCCTTATCTCCTTAATTAAGGGATAACTTCCTCAATCAAAGGGATAATTGTTGCATGTCTTCACATAGACTTCATATTTGATTTTCTCCAACTAATTATCTCAAGATGAATTAAGTAATTATTTTTCAAACAGCTGCTGAGACCAAATTCGAATTTTAATTCTCAATTTTAATTCAGGGACTAATTAAAATTGGAATCTATCCTGAAATGCTATTTATAGCAATGCTATTTTTAGCATTTCTATTTTTTGCTATTTCCAACAGAGTTGGAGTATATCCTGAAATTATATTTATAGCAATGCTATTTTTAGCATTTCTTGTTGCTATTTTCAACACTAGGAATCCTCGATCGGTGAATGGCAGGATATATAGTAAATCCTAGAGGTGTGTGCCCTCGATCAGGCCTAGATCGGTGAATGGCGGGATATGCGGTAAATCATGGAGGGTGGAGTCTTGATTAGGCCTAAGAATTTGTTGTAGCAGCTACAACCACCCTCCAAAATTTTTCCTTAGTTTTGTTTTGGAGTCCCCCTACCAACCTTTCACAGCAGCATGTCTTGTCTTGTCAGGTGCACAAGCTTTAGTGATTCTCTTGCATAATGACAGCCTGTCCATCAAAGCTTGTTGCATCCCCCTCACAGGATGTTTCACCGGACTTGGTCTAGCTGCAAGCTAAGCATCTCCCTCAAGAAATTGCGCAATTCTGTAGGGAAACCATCCTTCCCTCTGGAAATTGTGCAATTCTATCTGGCAGCCTATTGGGCTCCAAAATTGCGCAAATCTGCATGTCATTGTTCACTGAGAAAATTGCGCAAATCTGCCTGTCACTGTTCACTGAGAAAATTGCGCAATTCCCCCCAGCAGGGCTGCTCAGCCCAGAACTTGCACAATTCTGGGTAACATTCAGTTGCTCTGCCCAGAAATTACGCAATCCCTCTAGGAAGCTAGCCCAGCTCCCTCCTATAAATGCGCATTTTTTCCTCCCAGCTGAGCAGATTGTTGCATGTGCAGTTGAGTTGACAGGTTCCCTCTAGGATCGAGCAAAACTAATTTACATGCATGAGTTTCTCCTCCCAAAGCATCATGTAAAGGCATCCCTTGATTCAGGAATCTATTTTTAGTAGCTGGAGGTTACATGTAAGGATCATCTCAGAAACCTCCCGCCAAGCGTCGCTTTTCCTAAATTTGTTGCATGCGCGTCACAACCTCGATCTTATCAAAGCTCATCAACTGGACGCTGCAGAGATCATTCCTTACATCGACCTTGCAGCCCTGGCATCCCACATTACATCTAGGAGTCATGGGCACATTCAGCTCAGCTGCCTTGGGATAAGCCCGCTGCTCATGACTTGCATCGATTTTCTGGCGCTTTTTGTGTTTCGCTTTGTATGAATGTTGTCTGCTTGATTTCAATGAGCACTTTTTGTCATTTACATGCATACTAGCTTGTACTAGCATCGTTTCAATTTTCATTTTCATCTCACTACTATCATATGCATGACACTGTTTTGCACGGAGGATCGTCGTTGCGGCGACTCGCTTCACACACATGCATGCTTTCCCGTTTCAGTCACCCGTCAGCCGGACTGGGCTGCCTTGGCCCAGATCATTCCTTACCCGACTAGCATTGCGCATTTCCGGAAGCGAAGGCTCTGCCTTCCCTCTAGAAATTTTGCAAGCCTAGCCAAGGCACTGACCTCCAAGCTTGCATTGTGCAATTCTTGGATGCAGTGCCCCGTTGGCCCCAGAAACTGTGCAATGCAGTTTACTGGTTGCATGTCATTGCTGAATGAAATTGTGCATTGCGCAGTTTTAGTCCTCAGTAGGCCAGGTTGGACTATGCATTACACAGTTCTAGTAGTTAGTCAACCTCCTTACAGCCCGTATTGTGCCTTGCGCAGTTTTGGCAATCAGTGTCTCGACCTCCGGATGGAAATTGTGTGACCTTCATGATTAGTCACATAGGTATGTTGCAAGTCAGTTCTCAAGTTCGTTTTGGTTTTCGACTAACATATTGCTTGCCATGAGTGCTGCCATGTCTCTAGGTATCTTAGGTGTTCATCTCACTCTCAGCAGTATAGGTACAATGGTTTCTAGGAGAGAAGAATCGAAGACATCGTTTAGAGCACAGTTGGGATGCAGTCGATCAAGTGTCAATGAACTTGCCTACCCACGAAGACATCAAGTTTTTCGTAGACAAGGACATCAAGATATGATGGCAGCAACATGAGAGTAAGAAGCACCATGAACAACAGATGAAGGCAACATACTGGATGCAATGAATGCGAAAGGAAGGTTGCTGACAACACAAAGGCGGAATAAAGTTGCAAGCTCAAGCAGATCCACTTGTGGTGAAAGCAACTTTGGAGACTCAGGCTATGAGGTGATGGCGCGACATGAATATCGCATGAAGGCAAAGAACGGAACAGAGAAGGAGTTGCATGTGATGAAGCAAAAACTCAAGGAAGAACAAGAGATGCATAGACAACAAAATGAGTTGCAGCAAGAACAGGTATGGTAAGGGGCGCAACATGCACTCACGGATGCAACTGCGCCCATACAAGTTATAGATCCATCCCAGTAGCTGGCACAGAGCAGACATGGTGAGCAGTGTTGTTGATCGTATGCAAGGGGATTCAGTAGCATGCATGTCATTGTGTGCACTCATGCGATCCCACCCATTCAACACACTCACCAAGGCAAAGACAAGAAGCAAGTTCGATTGGAGTTGAACATGCAGTTGACAGTTGATGCGCATGACCACCATCACACACCGGAAGATCATCACAGACACTATGCATCAGTGTATTGTTGATTCGGCCACACCCAATAAGACCATGTGCATGCTAGCAGACGATTTGGATGGAGGAGCCATACTAATGCACCCAGATGCAATGGAGGCAAGAGTTCACTTCAGAAAGATGTCACCATGGAGCGCATGCACATGATCACGGAATACCAAGCTTAGCATTAGCTCACCACCTTCACCATCACAAGAATTTCAAAGAGTTGGTCTCATCACAATGGACCAAGTGTCAGTGATGGCTTGCATGGCTTGCTCAAGCCATTTTGTCTCACATGGGCACATGTGCATTATAATGTAACATCTTGTCAAATGGAATTTCAAGTGTCGATAATTGGATGTAACAGTCATAAAGTAGATGAAGAGTCATGAGGTTAGATGAACTGTCACAAAGGGGAATGTCAAGGGTCACTCCACCTTTTTCCATAAATAGAACCTCATAACTCATTGTAAAGGCTTTTGGTTAGCCAAGCTTCCGATAGGACTATCTTAGAGAAATCTTGGATAGTATTGTAATGAGCCTTGGCTTCTCCACTACACAGAGCTAGTACTTCTCTTTGGAGGAGCAGGCGGTTGTAGTTGTAACGTTCCACTATCAGAGCTAGTGGTTGGACATGGATGTATTGTATGACTGAAACTTACACTTCTTAATATAACAGAGTCAACACGTTTCATGCATATGTCATATTGTATTTTAGATATTTGTTTACTCTAAATGATATATGTATATGTTTTCTTATGCATGCATGTGTAGTTATTTTCTGTATATGTATGTATGAATCTCACTTAAATGTGTTGTTGGTTTAAGCATCACTTTGGATTGCTAGCTAGCTTGCCTTCCATGTTGTAGTGCATCTTTGCTCATGTGTTCCCTTCTTAGCTCCGTGATATCACAGGTTTCCAAGGGGCGCACTCACCTCATCCTCCTTGTGTTAGAACCTCTCAAGCACCTTCCTTGAATTATTGCATATGTCACACCCTTGCTACCAACAAGGACATCTTACTTGCCTCTGTGTGAAACTGCGGTCAAGGCGATACTGCACGACCCACTGCTAGGACTCCTACACCAAACAGTTTGATGTCTAGTTGGGACTTCTTGCTAGGGAGATCCCCTGACATGTTGGCGGGTCCAACACCGTCAACATTTTGGTGCCAGAAGGAGGGCCAGGTGACAAGTTGAGTCCTCACATCTGTTTTGAATCTATACCTATCTATCATGACTAACTACAGAGTTGCTCTCCCGGAGTGTATGTCTTATGGAAACGACTTTATAATCTCGGAAGAGCTCTCAAATAACTTGTCACATAAAACATATGATGGTGGAGGCCACGTAGCCTTAGTTAGGCATGTGTTTCGCGTTGTTGGCTCATGCGAAAGACATGGAATTTTTTAAGAATAGATGACCTGCGTGTTGTTCATCTACACGCTTCAAGGGCACCCAATGCACTAGTGTGCCACGCTACCCAAAAAATCTATTCATCCTCTTGCTCATCTAGTCACAAAGATAGACTGTGCTTTCAATCACTTTAACCATAAAGCACTCGATCAAGAAATTGTGAAATTACTAAAAGCACCCAATGAATCCGTTGATCAGTTTTACACACGCTTTTGTAATCTTGCATACCGATTTACTGAAGATGAAATTTATTGGGAATTTCTTTATGGGAGATTTGAGTATCTTCTTTGCATATTTGAACCCCACATAGCACACTTCGGTGATGGAGTTGCGCAATCACAAGCAGGCATAGTTGTTGTCATAAGTGATTGTCCGCCTTCACCTCATAAAATAGCTCCACCACCGTGGAGTGATGTGGGAGATCATGCACACACATCTGTTGAACTATCACATCCTCCCACCCCACCTACTCTTGATATTTGTGCAGATTTTGCTTACAAGCCTATTGGTTGTCACGTGGATTCATTCCCTCAACCTCCATCCCCGCGTTCTGTTGATCCTTCGAATTGTACTGTCTTGTGTTCTCCCATTCCGGAATCCTCATCTATTGTGAACGAGGATCAAGTTGTCGACGGAGCATTCATGATGAGTTTGTGCGGGAATATAAAGAAGAACCTTTGGTGAAGGATGACTCCCTTCTAGTCGCGCCTCATCTGCCTTGTCGTGACATCCCTTGTGATTCTGCCACTGTTGATTTCCCCTGTGAATACCCATTTTCAGATGTTTCTTCTTTCGATCATTCAAAGGACATGTCAAATGTCAGTTTGTCATTAGAGTGTGGAGAGGACACATCTTCCCCGAAAATTCGTCTAATCTGTCATCTGTCATTTCGGAAAACACAGAGGGTGAACATGTTTACTTCTCATCTACCCCTCTGCATAATTCATCAAATCATGAGGATGCCGACAAACATCCTGAATTTTCTGATATTGGTTGTCATGATCTCTCCACTTCCTCATCCGATCACGATGTTGATTCAATCATTGTTAATTTGTCTAAGGCATTGGTCTATGATGATCCATCTGGCAACGAAGTCAAAACCCCGTAGACTGTTGAGGCACTTGAGCCTGATTTGATGGTTATGTCAGGCCCTCGCTGTCCCGAGGTTGGTTTCACTTATGATAAGGAAATTGTTGAAACACTCAAGGCTCATCATCGCTCTCTGCTTTGCATTAAAGATCAACCAAACACCCAGATTTCGCTTCCTCCACTCAAACTACATGATCCCATCACTCATGCATTGGAGGAATCTTACACATCAAGCACACGTGCACTACATAAGTGGTATACCTTTCTCACGTTTGCTTGCATGTCACAGTCAAGAGAATGCATACACTCAACATCTGCACGCAATGTAGCACAACACCATGGAAAGTCCACGGAGTGCATGTCATGTGCTTTCACTCATTTTTGTTCTATGGATGCTTGTAAGCTTGGAGTGTGTCTGTCTTCATCGTTATATCTTTCATGCTTGCTAGTTTACGCAACTACGATGTTCGTAAACCATGCCTTCACCAACATGGGTCAACCAATGTGTCGGTGGTTGCATTGGAAGTATCACTTCACGTGAGATGACCCATGCACTGTTAGCTTAGGAGTAGGAGTAGTGTTTGCCTTTTGATTTGTTTTCTTGCATGCATGTTTGCTTCTTTCTTTGTGTGTTTGTTTGTTTGCTTGTTTGTTTTTTTACTCGCTTTGCTTCCGCATTTGCTTCTACTTCTTGCTTTTCTTTTTGGTTTGTTTGTTTGTTATTGTCCGTACGTTAGTTTCACATGGACCATGTGCAACTCTTGAAACAAGTTGGGTAAAGTACAAGAGGACTTGTACAACTATCAAAATTTGGTTATTTGTTGTCCGCTCTCTTATGTAAGAATTTGTTGTCTTCATTCCATGACACATCAATGGAAAATACATACTGTTCAAAGTGAACCTTTGTGAAAACACAATGCTTGCGTGCTAACTAGTATCACCTACTCTAGTCGGTTGTTTTTGGGTTAATCCTTGTCAGCTCAGTCAAGTAGAGTACGGTGAAGGGGAAAACCTTAACAAGCACATCAAAGGTATACATAAACTACTTCTTTGAAGGAAAAACCTCTTTTTCTCTCAATAAGTAAGGATCCCTCTTCTGCCTCTGAAATGAATAAGTGCTATGCACAGTTATGAAGATGAGAAATGAAAAAATGAAAAATGAAAAAGGTGAAAGAAGAGAAAGGCTTCCTACTCCGCCGGGGTAATGACCAGGCTCGCTGGTAGCGTAGCCATGCTTGTGTTCCTGCGTGACTTAGTCAAGGTACTGTCCAAGCCTGTTGGCAGCGGAGCAACACCAAAGATGAAACTAAGACATTGACGAATATACTGCTTGTGCATCATATACTCCTCAACCCCAATCAAAAAAATTGTGTTGCCTTGGCTTGGAATGTGTGTTGACAGACCAAGGGCTTGGCAGATGCTACATCTTACAATCAAGCAGTGTAGAAACCAAGACTAACTTAGAACTGAACAATACTTCTGGAGGTGTTAGACTTACTTTTCATCAACAAGGTCCATTCAGAGAGCTGGAGTTCTATTAGTGTGTCGGCAAGTGTTGTAGCGGCTACAACCACCCTCCAAAATTTTTCCTTGGCTTCGTTTTGGAGCCTTCCTACCAACCTTTCACATTAGCATGTCTTGCCTTGTCATGTGCACAAGATTTAATGATTTTCTTGCAGAATGACAGCCTATCCATCAAAGCTTGTTACATCCCCCTCACAGGTTGTTTCACCGGACTTGGTCCAGCTGCAGGCTGAGCATCTCCCTCAAGAAATTGTGTAATTTTGGAGGGAAAATAGCCTTCCCTCCAGAAAATGTGCAATTCTATCTGGCAACCTACTGGGCTCCAAAATTGCACAAATCTGCCTGTCACTGTTCACTGAGAAAATTGCATAATTCCCCCCAGCAGGGCTGCTCAGCCCAGAAATTGTGCAATTTTGGGCAGCAGTCAGCTGCTTTGCCTAGAAATTACGCAATCCATCTAGGAAGCCAGCCCAACTCCCTCCCAGAAATGCACATTTTTTCCTCCCAATTGAGCAGACTATTGCATGTGCAGTTGAGTTGATCGGTTCGCTCTGGGAGCGAGAAAAACTTATTTGCATGCATGGATTGCTCCTCTCAAGGCAGCATGCATAGGCATCCCTTGATTCAGGGATCTACTTTTAGTAGCTGGAGGTTACATGCAAGGATCATCTCAGATACCTCCCGCAAAGTGTCGCTTTTCCTATATTTGTGGAATGCGCGTCACAACCTCGATCTTATCAAAACTCATCCATTGGAGGCAGCAAATCTCATTCCTCACATCGACCTTGCAACCCTGGAATCTCACACTGCATCTAGGAGTCGTTGGCACATTCAACTCAGTTGTCTTGGGGTAAACCCGCTGCTCATGACTTGTGTTGCGTTTCTGGAACTTATTGTGTTTCTGTTCACATGAATTTTGTCTGCTTGATTTCAGTGAGCGCTTGCTATCATTTACATGCATACTAGTTTGTACTAGCACCGTTTCAGTTTTTGTTTGCATCTCACTATTGTTGCATGCATGACATTGTTTTGCACAGAGGGTCGTTGTTGCAGCGAATCTCTTCACACACATGCATGCTTTCCCATTTTCCAAATCTTGCACTTACTGTTTGCATGAATGATCATTCACTCTTGTTTGCACACATCTCACCATGCATTCAGACTTCTCATGTTTTCAGTCACCCAATAGCCAGACTGGGATACCTTGGTCCGGACTATGCCTTGCCTAGCTAGCACTTCGCATTTTCGGAAGCGAAGGCTCTACCTTCCCTCCAGAAATTGTGCAAGCCTAGCCAAGGCACTGACCTCCAGGATTGCATTGTGCAATTCTTGGAGGTAGTGTCCCATTGGCCCCAAAAACTGTGCAATGTAGTTTGCTGCTTGCATGCCACTGCTGACTGAAATTGTGCATTGCGTAGTTTCAGTCCTCAGTAGGCCAGGCTGGACTGTGCATTGTGCAGTTCCAGCAGTCAGTTAGCCTCCTGACAGCGCATTTTTGGCAGTCAATTTCCCGACCTCGCAATGGAAATTGTGTGACCTTCATAATCAGTCACACATGTATGTTGCAAGTCAGTTCTCAAGTTCATTTTTTTTTCAACTGACATATTTCTTTCCATGAGTGTTTTCATGTCTCCAGGTATCACAGGTGTTCATCTACCTCTCAAAAGTACATGTACAATGGTTTCCAGGAGTGCGGATTCGAAGAAACCGTTCAAAGCACACTTGGGGATGCATTCAATCAAGTTTATATGAACTTGCCTATCCACAAAGACATCAAGTTGTTTGTAGACAAGGACATCAAGATATGACGGAAGAAGAATCACAACAAGCAACACCATGAATAGCAATTGAAGGCAGCATACCGGTTGCAACGAACACAAGAGGAAGGTTGTTGACAACACAGCAGCGGAACAAAGTTGCAAGCTCAAGTAGATCCACTTGTGGTGAAAGCAACTTTGAAGACTCGGGCTATGAGGTGACGGCGCGACATGAATATCGCGCAAAGGCAGAGAATGGAACAAAGAAGGAGTACTCAAGGAAGAACAAGATCTGCATAGATGAGAGAATGAATTGCAGCAGGAACAGGTACAAGAAGGGGTGTAACATGCACTCATGGATGAAATTGTGCCTGTACAAGTTATAGATCCATCCCAGCAGCTGGCACAGAGCAGACATGGTGAGTAGTTTTGTTGATCGCATGCAAGGGAATTCAGCAGCATTCACGTCATTGTGTGCACTCATGCACTCCCACCCATTCAGTACACTCACCAAGGCCAAGACAAGAAGCAAGTCCGACTGGAGTTGAACATGCAGTTGACAGTTGATGCACATGACTACCAGCACACACCGGAAGGTCAGCACGGACACTATGTATCAGTGTGTTGTCGGTTTGGCCGCACCCAAGAACACCATATGCATGCTAGCAGATGATTTGGATGGAGGAGCCATACCAATGCACCCGGATGCAACGAAGACAAGAGTTCACTTTAGCAAGATGTCACCATGGAGCGCATGCACATGATCACGGAATACCAAGCTTGGCATCAACTCACCACCTTGACCATCACAAGCATGTCAAAGAGTTGGTCTCATCACAACGGACTGAGTGTAAGTGATGTCTTGCATGGCTTGATCAAGACATTTTGTCTCACATGGGAACATGTGCATTATAATGTAACGTCTTGTCAAGTGAAAGTTCAAGTGTCAATAGTTGGATGTAAGAGTCATAGAGTAGATGAAGAGTCATGAGGATAAATTAACTGTCACAAAGGGAAATGTCAAATGTCACCCCACCCTTCGCTATAAATAGAACCTCATAACTCATTGTAAAGGCTTTTGGTCAGCCAAGCTTCCAATAGGACTATCTTAGAGAAATCTTGGACAGTATTGTAACGAGCCTTGGCTTCTCCACTACGCAAAGCTAGTACATCTCTTTGGAGGAGCAGGCGGTTGTGGCTGTAACGTTTCACTACCGGAACTAGTGGTTAGACATGGATGAATTGTATGACCAGAACTTACACTTCTTAATATAACAGAGCCAACACGTTTCATGCATATGTCGTATTGTATTATGGCTATTTGTTTACTCTAAATTATATATGTATATGTTTGCTTACGCATGCATGTGTAGCTATTTTTTGTATACGTATGTATGAATCTTACTTAAATGTGTAGTTGGTTTAACCATCACTTTGGATTGCTAGCTAACTTTCCTTCCATGTTGTGGTGCATCTTTTCTTGTGTGTTTTCTTCTTAACTCGGTGTTATAACAGGTTTCCAAGGGGCGCACTGACCTCACCCTCTGTGTGTTAGAACCTCTCATGCACCTTCTTTGACTTACTGCATATGTCACACCCTTGCTACCAAGACGAACATCTTACTTGCCTCTGTGTGAAACCGCGTCAAGGTGATACTGCAAAACCCACTGCTGGGACTCCTACACCAAACTGTCTGAAGTCTAGTTTGGACTTCTTACCAGGGAGATCCCCTGACATGTTGGTGGGTCCAAAACCATCAAAAGAATCCTCGACCGTCGTATGGCAGGATATACGATAAAGCCTAGAGACTAAGAGACAGGAATATTCCTCACATTGTAGTTGGAGAAATTCGATGGCATCCATGTTTGTTTAGGAACTAGTGATCGGATGGGGATTGTGGTAAAGCATGAGGAAACTTGGTTTGGTTTGGTTTTGAGTACCACATTCATGCTTAGAATATGCCACTAGGGTGATTGGCTGAAATAAATATTTGGTTCAGTTAATCTATGGTCAGGTGGTTCGTGGAAGTCCAAACCTCGTTGGATTTTTCATTCATTAATAATAGTTTCTTCTCCTTGGTATTTCATGTGTAAATGTATTGGCTTATATGTGGATTATATG
This sequence comes from Pinus tabuliformis, assembly GCA_031772625.1. Lineage (NCBI taxonomy): Eukaryota > Viridiplantae > Streptophyta > Pinopsida > Pinales > Pinaceae > Pinus > Pinus tabuliformis. The sequence continues at coordinate 706,236,246 of CM062820.1, forward strand.
GTTGTTATATCCTTGTAATTTTTGTTGGTTATATATTGGTTATGAGTATGTTTTATGAGAGACTTTATGTATGGCTCTCATCATGTTTTGATTAGTAACTGAAATTACAATGAATATATGACCTAATAGATGATAATGCAACTATTTTGATATGAAAACAATTCTTCTTTATGAATCTAAGGAAAGTATGAGACCCATATGCTCAGATATGTTGTTATGACCTGTAGACTGCATATTTTTGACATTTTTGACAAAATGTATGTCATGGCTAGTAGGATTCCATCCAAGTCATTGATCAAGTGTTTGCATTAGTACCTTTGTTGCAATGTTATTAATCATTTCTGAAAGTTTCATGAAGTTCTGGGCAGTGACCTGAGTCCTAGCCCTGAAAAAGTGGCACAGAATCTGAGGTCATTGGCTCAAAACTACCTGAAAAAGTTGTTAAATTTAGTTAGCAATGGTATGTTCTATGCTTAGCACAATTACTTCAATGTACTTTAAGAAACCCAATAAAAAATTCCAAATTATTTTCCAATAGAAATCACATTAACAGCGACTGTAGATAGAACATAAAATAAAATGTAGAAGACAAGCCAAGACAAAAGGACACCATATTTGGTGGATGACACGAAAAAACCCCAATGTGGGCAAAGCCCTTTGATCAATTATTTTTATTATTCTATCAAATGTTCAGTAGAGAGAGAGAGAGTACAAAAAGTCAAAATTGACATGCCAAATCAAAGTCAAAATAGCCCTGTCAAATATGCAGTCAACTATAGTCAAACTCAATCCTAACTAGAAAGTCAAACATGGTCAATGTAACAGTCAAAATTATCCTTTTAAGCTTGGTCAAAGGAATTCAAACTCAACCTCAAACAGCAGCCAAATTCAACCCAAAGCAATCATAAAATTTGTGGTCAAACTTGGTCAACGTTGCAGTCAAATAAACCTGTGGTCAATGCAGGTCAAAGTCTTCCTTTTGTCTCAGTTTATGTGCCCAAAAATGCACTCTGCTAAGAAATAAATTCACCCTGAAAACCGAAGTCAAAGGATGCCCAGAAATTCAAAGTAAATGCTGGTCAAACTGCAAAAAACTTTGAAATTTTTGGCCATGTAATTTTGTCCAAAAATTCGAACTACTTTGCCACACGTGTGAGAGAGTGAAAATTCCAATAGTTGTACGAACCAATGGGAGAAGGAGAAAGAATAATTTGTTTGTGATGATGATGCCAAATGAGGTGAGAGGTCACTTGTATTTATACAAGTCGATGAGGGTGAAGTGACACGTCCATTGGCCTTCATGAGCCTACATGATGATATGGCTGACCTGAATAATTTTCACATGTGTGGGAATAAATTCGAAAAACACACTTCTTCTTATCTAAATTATATTATCTTTATATCAATTTTGGTCCTCTCGAAAACAAGAATTTAATGCAATCATCATCTCCATCAAATGAGTTGTCCCAAGGTGGAATTTGGCCCTAGTTGCCAATTTTAACACTCCCTCTCAACTAGGCAAAAATCTACCTGTCAATCCATCGATCGCCATCAATCGTCATGTACCATCTTTGTATCTCATTTCATCTCTGCTCTGCTGAACACTAATACGACTAATGAAGAAGAATCGATTGAGAGCGAGTCACAAGACCTTACTACTCTCTAGTGATGAAAGTCAGTCCAGAGGTAGAACCTCAATCAGACTTGATCCCAGATCAATTTGTTGAACACCATGCATCCTATGCTTAGGGAGTATAGTAGTACAAGATTCTTCCATCTATAGTATTATGGTTCCTATCCACTTTTCCCAATTCATTGTCCATATGAGAGGTACTTCCCATGAGTCCAAAACTACATGGGTAGGATGCATGTTGGGGCATCACCAGGAGAAGGTGAACCACTCATCCTGCTCATATGTCATAGGAGAAGGTGAACCACTCATCCTATGCATATGTCAATCATAGGGGAAGGTGAAAAACTCACCCTATGGTCGCTCATAGCTCCAAGAAGTACCCCAAGCCCCTAGGAGCTCCCATAACTCAATGTTAAACACAATCTAGACCCTCATGAGAGGGTCTTTCCACGACTCCAAGTCTCTCTCGGAAAGCTAATAATTTTACTTTCCCTAAGGGATCTGTGAGAATGTCTACGACCTGCTCAACATAGATGATGTATTGGAGCCTTATTTCTCCCCATTGTACCATATACTAGATAAAGTGGTGCCTGATATTAATGTGCTTGGTGCGGTTGTGGAACACAAGATTCTCTGAATGGCGAATCCCACTTTGGTTTCCGCAGAAGAACATGGTGGTATCCATCACATGCTCAAATAGCTCATTGAATATCTTCCTCAACCAAATAGCATCACAACAGGCCATATTAGCTGCAATGTATTCAACCTTGAGAGTGCTTAAAGAAATTTATTTATGCTTCCTGCTCATCCATGAAATTGAAGCAGACCCCAATGAGAAGCAGCATCCTGATGTTCTCTTTCGATCCACCACACTACCATCCCAACCAGCATCAATATATCCATGTAGCCTCAAATTCCCGACAGTGTATCTCATTCCATAGTTGATTGTGCCAGAGAGATGTCTCAAGAGATTATTAGCAGCAATCCAATATATCTAATGAGGCTCGACCATAAATTGGCACTGTATTCACAATGAATCATATGTCTAGACGGGAGTTTACCAAGAACATTAGGCCCCCCACAAGTTGTCTATATTCAGAAGGGTTTTCTAATTTGATTCCCATAGCACTTCGACATTGCTTCTTGAAATTGAGTTCCATCGGAGTACACATAGACTTGCAATCCACCATCCCACATCTCTCGAGCAGCTTCACAACGTATTTTCCTTGAGAAAGGAAAATCTCACCTGGATTTTTCCAGACCTCCATACGTAGGAAGTAGTGCATCAGTCCTAAGTCCTTCATCTCGAACTCGGAAGCCCAACTCCCTCTTGCATTAATAAATGAGAGGGGTTGTACCTGTCAGAAAGGGACCATCTACATAAAGGACCAAATGAGAAGCATGTCCTTTTGAACCCTGAAGTATAGGTTAAGATCAACATCGCTCCTTGTAAATCCCAGCTTCATAATATAGCTATCAATTCTCTCATACCAATCCCTAAGGGCTTGCTTCAACCCATAGAGGGATTTCTTCAACCTGCATATGTGTGTCCTTTGATATTTTACTTCGAAACCCTAAGGTTGTTCCAAGTAGACTTCCTCCTTAAGTGAGCCATGCAAGAAAGCACTCTTAACATCCATTTGATGTAGGCTCCATCCTTGAGTGGCAACAAGAGCAATAATAGATTGGATAGTGGTATATTGTGAAACCAGTGCAGATATTTCTTCATAGTCCACTCCTTCCTTTTGAGAGAAGCCTCGAGCAACAAAGTTGGCCTTGTATTTCTCAGCACTCCCATTTGCTCCATATTTGTTTTTGTACAGAAATTTTGAGGTGACTACAAACTTGTCCTTGGGTCTAGGCACCATATCCCAAACATTATTTTTCATGACAGATTCATATTCCTTATTCATCACATCCTTCCATACTTGGTTCTTTACGGATTCTTCAAACGTACATGGCTCAATTTGAACAATAGTACTCATAGCAGGTAAGTACCCTTGATACATGTTCAACGTCTTACTTTCGTGGAATGTCCCTCTTGGAGAAATATTTCTTTTAGCATCTTCAAGAGTATCTTTGAGCCACAAAGGTATTTTCCTTGAGGTAAAGGGATTACCAACAGGTGGATCAATGGGATCCATTAGGCCTTTAACATTGGGCATAGGCTCATCTCTCGAAGGTTCATCATGTTTTTCTGCAGCATTGGTGAGCACCAATATTGCAGAAATAATGATGCAACTCCTGGGCTTCCTACTTTACTTTTATTAACCCGATAGTTCGTAACAAACTTGGAAGCGACGGTGCTATATGCACAAGTACTAGTTCTTACTGCAAGTTGTCACTTCGTCAGTCGGCGCAAGACAAGGATAATTTTAGGGGCGAATGTTCGCCCTTTGGCGAAATTAAGGGGTTTTAAATTTTTAGTGGGCGAATATTTTGTATCATAGTACGTTTTTACAAATCACCTCAAATAGCCCACCTTATTTTAAGGGAGAGGGTAAAAAAGGTAAATTTAGCCCTTGAAATTAGGACTTACAACCTTCCATTCGCCCATTTTCAAGAATAGCTTTTATTTAAGTGAATCCATTCACCCATTTTCAAGAATAGGTTTTATTTAAGTGAATCCTATGGGCCAAATACCATATTTATAAAAGAGGTATGGTAAATTAATAAAAATATAAATAAATGAGAGGTATGGTAAATAAATAAAACATTTTTTATATTTACTCCATAAGTCACCTTATATACATGTAAGGGTGTAAACAAATAAAAATATAAGTAAAGTGGAGGTATGGTAAATAAATAAAACGTCTTTTTATACTTACTCAAAAAGTATGGTAAATAAATAAAAATATAAATAAACTAGACGTATCCTAAATAAATAAAACCTCTTTTTATATTTAGTCCATAACCCTCGTTCTATTTACCAAGGCTCAAGAAAGAGGTTTTATTTAAGTGAATCCTATGGGCCAAATACCATATTTGTAAAAGAGGTATGGTAAATTAATAAAAATATAAATAAACGAGAGGTATGGTAAACAAATAAAACATTTTTTTATATTTACTCCATAAGTCACCTTATATTTACGAACACTCAAAAAATGGGTTATATTTAGGTGAAACCTATGGCCAAAATACTATGGGACAAATACCATGGACTAGATTGTTATTAATACCATGCAAAAAAACCATTATTAACCCTAATATTAGAATTAATAAAAATAAAAATGGCACATGGTATTGACCCATGGTATTCACCAAAATGGCACATGGTATTGATCCATGGTATTCACCTGGAATGTAGCCTATTTAAATGGGGGAATTAAACCAGCATGTAGCCTATGCTAAGATTCACTAGGACTTTACAAAGTTTTATTATTTAATGAAAGACTCGCCAAGATCTTACAAGATTTTATAATTGAGTAAAATATTCGCCATGCCTGGTGAGAGATTTGCCAAAAAATTATATATACATATTATATTATTGATAAAATCGACTTCCATTTTTCCTATATACCATGGAGATTCGCCCATTTATTATATTTATAAATTTAGGGGGGGTTCTTAAAATTTTCCCTGGCGCAAGATCACTAGGAGCTCAAGCCAACTTCTATGGATTGCAGAAGAAGCTCTATATGTGATGAAAGGAAAAAGAAATATTACTCCACTGATGCTATTCTACTTGCAGAAAGGAAGACTGAAATGTAAAGCAAACCAAGGAAATCCTAGTTAACCACTAATCCTACTCTTGCATAAAGCACTATGAAAATCATGAAAGGAATTCCATTACATACTTAAGGAAGTAAACAACATCTAACTAAGCTATTTCTGGAAGTAAATGAGAAAAAAACATCTTTTTGGATTTTTATGTATTTTTATGTGAATTTGTCATGCATGTAATTTATTTGTTTGTGAATGTGGCAGCGAATAGGTGGCGATGGAGGGCGGTTTCGGGATGTGAGAGAATGTAGGATGGTGTGGATGGGTCCTAGGAGGTCTCAGGTGGCATTTTGGAGGTTTCTTCCAAATTCGGCCTTCAAAAGGATGCCTACAGGAAAATCTACAGGAGGACATAGGAAATCTACAGGAGGAAAAATAGCGTTTTACAGGAGGAGGCCGAGAGTAGTTTTCATTGTTTTGAAGGTGTGAGAGTGGGTGGAGAAGGTAGATGAAGGTTGGGATGAAGTGTTAGGGTGCCTAGGGTCTACCAAGAATCATTAGGAGAGAGAAAGATGATTGGATTTTCTCAAGGAGAGAGAGGAAAGTCTATGGAAAATGCAGGAAACTAAGGCAGAATTGAGGGGAGACTTGGGTGACCTGTAGGGCATGGATCAGATGGAGGGTGGAATGGCTGATACGCTGGATTGCTGCTAGAAGATAGCTGCTGTATAAACAACTGACAATCAACCAATGATATTAATAAAGTAAGGAAATAAGTGCATCTAAAAATAGAGTTTTTGCATGAAACTAAACTATGATATATGAAAGGAATTGCTGATAACCATTGCAGAAAAGGAAAGAATGAAAGAAGGCTATTGCAAATAAGGAAATGAGCATGATGAAGAAGTTCTGAAGCAAAGCAAAATAGACTATGAACCAACTAGAAAGCTATAAACACTAGAAGTCCTATGAATGAGGAAAATATGTGTTTTTGGGGTAGCAAGAGGGTGTTTGCCTCAAATCATTATCCCAAAGGGAGGAAGAGAGGCCAAGGCACTGCTACTAGCCTTTTGAATCTTTTCTTTATCACTGCTTAACCTACTATAGAAAGCATAAATGGAAGCAAACTACTGAATCATCAAAAGCAACCTATTCTTAACCATGAAAGGAATGCATCTAACAGCAACTGAATCTACCAACTAAAATGAAACATGCAAATACAAGTAAAGAGGAGCTTGGCTACTTGGATTGGGCCCTAACCCAAGAGCTTCAGCCCTCTAAGGTGACTTAGTGCTAACTCAAAAATGATTCCATCTTTATTCTCAAAACAATAATAAGATTACTTGAACTGTCACAAGATAATAAGCTCGAACTTGAGTAGAGTTTACATAAGCAATGTTGCAGTAAAAGTTCAACAAAAATTCGTCCAACTCCCTAGTGAGGCCCTAGGCCTCTCTACTTACACAAATGAAGCTCCCAATAGCTTCCTAAAAATCAGGGAGGCTTAGCTCCCAAAACTCGAGATAAACATCAGTTATCCTCCACTTTGCTCGGCTGCCTGCTAATGCATGACTTGGCTACTTGTACTCCGAGATGAATGAAGGGAAATTCGAAGTGAGGAGTAATAAATGAGGGGGATTCCCTCCTATAAGTCCTCTCCTTTGTCCACTTCTAGTTATTGCTACCGTTTGTCCACTGGATCCTTGATTTTGACCACAAAAATCATCAATAATCTGCATTAAACACATATTAAACCTCATGGCATCATAACTAACTCAACTCACTCTATAAGCATAAATATAATAAGAAAATCATGCAATAAGCTAAGAGAATGGTTGATTTGACTAGGTTAGGAGTTAAAATGAGCCCATATAATTACCCATTTATGAGGCTCATCATCACCCCCCCTACTGAAAGTGTTGCTCATGCTCTGAGAAACTTAGTCCATCTCCTCATCTTTGATGGCCATGGTGGCCTCCATAACATCCCATGATGTGATCTCCTCCTCTTTGTCATAGAGTCTTGCCTTTCTGTCTACCTCTTCCCACTATTGTTGCTCTTCTTCTTCTTTTTTGCCTTCTAGCATTCCTAGCAGCAGTAGGGGACTCAATTTGAGGCCAATCCAATTGACCTGCAGCCTCTGCATGGAGCACTTGTACATTGGCACTCTCCTTAATGCCTCTTTCATCCTCATTAGGGAGTGATACTCCCTAATTTGCAGACTGTGTGGTAAGGTGTTCCATCTCCTCATACAAGCATGCACACAGTCATCCCCAAGTAACCTTTCCATATCCTCAAATTGTGCAATGGCTTGAGCCTGATCACTGATATATCTAGGGGCTATCTGAGGGTTATGTGTAAGCAGGTTATGTGTGATGAAGAGTTCCATGGGGTCTGATGGCTCGACTCTTATCATTAAGGGTTCATTCTGCTCCTTTATCATCAACTTTCTTATTTCTACTGCCCTTAACTCTTCATGGTTCATCCATGAGGCCATGGCTATTAGTTGCAGGTCCCCTAGCCTAGCATTGGGGTCCCACACATTCATGTCTATGAGGGCATGTTATGCAGATAGAATTCTGCCATCTTTGCCTTATCTTCTGATGTGCTTTGGTCACACAATTCCATAAACTGCCTATAATCTTGGAAAGGCATTATGCCTCTTTGTCCCAAAGTCTTGATCTGAAATTGCATCCATTGGTCCTTGAGATACAAGCCATAGGATTTTGCTAGTGTCCTACATTGCAATGCCTCCATGGACCAGCTGGCCATGCATGCCAGTTGGGTCTCTTTCTCTTTCATCTGCCTTCTTAGCAATTCATTTTTAGTTTCCAAGTGACTTCTTGTGATTTCTTCTCTGTGTCTGACAACACTTAATTCTCTGCCCATTTCTCTGAGTTTTTTCTCCATGTGGCCAATATCCTCAACTCCCTTGGATTTGGCTATTTGCATCCACCTATGGGTCCTTATTCTTTCTTTCTCCAACTCAAAGAATAGTGGAATTGCAAATTTTTGTGGAATGATTCTCCCCCCCTCAAGAAGATTGTCGTAAGAGCCAAGACTAGGCTGGGGGTCAGGTTCTTGTGCCTCTGTTGCTTCCTCCTTTCTCTATGGTTGTCCTTCTACCCTTTTTCCAAGTTTTTCAGTCTCCTTTAGTTTTGAAAGGGTCTCCTGTAGAACAGTTTGTGCCTCTTGTAGAACTGTTTTTGAGTCCTGTAGTTCTACTTTTTCTTTCCATGTGGGAGACCTAGGATTCCCCCTCTCATAAGTGATAGGTGTCTTGGAAGGGGATTCTTTTTCTTGGGTAGAGGGTGAATCTTCAATAACAATTGTAACTTTGGAAGAAGGCTAGGGTTTCCCTGTTTTGATCCTTGTGCTCTTCCTAGCCCTGAAGTACATTGAGTTCTGTCTCTTCCTCTTTTGTTTTGGTTTAATTGGGGTGCTGAGGGCAGTGAGAGAAGCTGTTGCCTCTCTTTCTAGGGTCTCAGGAGACACTTCTGTCTTTTCTGCCCCTTTTTCCCCTCCTTCTATCTCTTTCTTTGTCTTTATTTGCTCTGTTCCTTCAGCTTTCTCCTCCTCTCTTGTGGTTTATTCCTTCTTCCCTTCCTGTCCCTCTAAATCACCAGTTTCTCCACCTTCTCCCTCTTGCTACTCTTCCTCCTCACTACTAGTGGGGCTAATATCATAGGTCAGGGCCTTTATGTCATCTTCAGCAGTCATGTTTCGGAAAATTTCCCATGCTATGGGGATTGTAAATGTATGGAGGGCTTCTTCCACTAAAATTTTGATTAACCCATGGTGAGCTAGCTGGTCTGGATTTCCTGCTTTTACTTTAGTACTGGAGTCAATGAGGGACTGCAGGAGGAAGTAAGGGATGCTAAGCTTCTGAGGGGTTGGAGTGTCCATGCCATACCTTAATTCATGCATGATTCTAAAGTGGTAACCATAGACAATGCTATACCTCCCCTCATAGTAAATATACTTGATTATTTGATAGCTAACTTCATCCCAAGGGTATGGTATGCTAGCCCTTCTTATGTCATTCTTATCTTCTACAGGGGTTTCATTGTTTTGGAAGAAGTTTTTCTTGGCAGCCTAGCCAATTGGTTTCTCATCCTTACTCCAAGGCAACCCAAGAGGAAGGGTAGTGACCCTACTGATAAATTCAAGGGTTAACTCCACGGAAAGGCCTCTAAAAGTGACAGTGGCATGTGTTCTGGAGTGAGGGACCAAAGAGTGGGCAAATTCCTGAGCAATTTCCTCATCAAACCCTCAAAGTTTCTCAAAAAGGTTCATCCAATTAGCTCTTGTGAATATGTCCACTGCTTTGGGGTGTGCATGGAGCCTGAAGGAGTTGGTGGGCTCCTTCCTCATAAAACCTCCTGTCATTTTGTGTATGCTTCCTTGGAAAACCAACTACGGAAATGGAGAGAAAATTTATTTTTAGTTTTTTTGAAGAAAAACGGAGAGACAGAGACTGTTTTTTTTTAAGAAATAAGCAGCAATTCTTTTTATGAATTTCCTCCACCCAAAAGTTTTATTTTCTCCTCAAAATTAAACCACTGCTTGCATATTTTGATATTCAATGGAGGTATGCCAAGAACCTACCTCTTTAGCCCGAGAATTGTGCTAAAAACTGTGTTTTCCCTCTCCAAAACAACTTATTGGCCCTCCTGTAGAACACTGCCAACCCTCCTGTAGGATTCCTGTAGGTTCTCCTGTAGAACCTATAAGTGCTCCTGTAGAATGCCGAGAGCAGGGATATTGGAGAGATTAGTGGAGAACGATGGGTACGAGGCTTGTGGGGGCACGAGAAGGTAGCAGGAGTGGAGTTTCGAGGAGAGAATGAAGGAGAAAGGTGGTGAGAGTGCTTCGGCGAGGAGTACTTATGGCTTTTTATGGATATTTCCAGTGATGGAGGGTGAGCTGGCCAAGTGTACGTTGGCCCCATTCAAATCATTGGTCCCCACCTGCCTTGTCATCATTTCCTTTTCCTTGTAATCACCCCTCATGATTGCATCAGAGTTCCCATCGCCTCCACTACCTGTCCTTGACATCTCTCTTGAGTTTGACTAAGCGCACGTGTGGTGATTGTTATCACTCAGGTTGTCCCTTGGCTCCTAAGGGATACAGCCGAGGTAACCACAAACCAATCTTTGGATTGCAGGTCCTAGCCTACCTGCAATCAGAGAGGGCTCTCTCTTTAAAATTTAGCTTTGTTTTGATATGATTTTAGGCTAGTTATGATGTATATGGGTTTTGTTTGAGTTTGGTGGGATGGATGATGTTTCAAACAGAGTTGGCATGCAAAGCGTGAGAAGTTCAGACCATTGGGCATGGAGTCAATGAATATGAACTGCCGGGTGTGTTTTCTTTCGTAAAAGAGAGGAATACAAAGCAAGATAGCTAAACATGGAACAATCTTCAAAGCTGGAATTAAGATGAAATGGAGGTCAGGGAATGAAAGGCAATTAAGGATCTTTCATTCAGCTAACAGAGGGAAAGTGAATGAATAATATCTAGGAGCAATGAAGGATTCCTAAACAACATTCAGAAATGAGGGAACTAGTGCAAACATGATCAATGAAGTATACATATTCATGACTAATTCTGAAGAAAACATAGAGAAATCATAGAAATTAAGCACAGAGTACAGCTAAGTAACATCTCAGCTATTCTTCTTTCCTGCAATCTAGATCATGATACATAGATGATATACTAAACATAGAAACTGAAAACAGAGGTAAGAAAGACTTATTGAACCATGAGGAAGCACGAGAATTCCATATTTTGCTCTTCAACCAATAAAACCACAGCCAGCCAGTTCAAAAGCAAACATTCCAGCAATCTTTGATCATAAAAGTTCCCATGCTTACAGCGCAAATCTAGAATGACTTAATCAACCAACCAACCAACCCTTAAAACATTGTTTGGGGAGGTATTTATAAGAAAAATATCTACAAAACAAATCTGATAAAATATCTGAGGAAATAACTGCGATTACCCTAACTTCTATTGCAAGTAAAGCAAAAATATCTATTTTGAGTTGCGCTGGAGGCAGCTCCATCCAAACATGAGTTAATATGCGTCCTTTTGGCTCTCGTGTTGTTCATTCTTTAATAACTGCTTCTCGGCTTTTGATTTGTTCCTTTTAGCCGACTTCAATTTTCATCGATCCTGATTAGATTTAGCTTTTAATAGCCTTTAACTCTGTACTGATACTCTTTGACTTTGTTGGATGTTCTTTAATGTTCCTTTGATGTGGCTTTAATTCTCCACTGATATTCTTTAACTGATACTCTTTAACGCTCCGCTGATACACTTTTCGCTGAATCAGGACTCTTTTGCCCCACTGATACACTTTAACTCTGCTAAATCGCCCTTGCCTACCACTTTATGGCAAAAAGGAACTGTTGCGGTGCCTTCTGCGGGCTTTAGAAGGTCTATCGGCACTGGCCGATCAAAATATCATCAAAAAAGGAGTAAAAACTGCATAATAGAGGAGGATTTCATACTGATAATTGTGCTGAGGCCGAGCTCGCTGTCCGGAGCTAATTTGGGCTGAGGCGATCAAAAATGGTGAAGGAATGACTAAGCTTCCTTTGAACTGGAAGCGCGCGCGGGTGCAGATCGAGAAATATGAGGAAGATATCCTTTTTACCTTTATAAGGCGAAAAACACTTTACACAGGAAATTTGAGCTTTGCGGGGGCGGGAGTGATCACTGTAGCATTGAACATATCAGGGCCGTTGCATCATGCACAGGCAGATCCAACAGCTGAGAGGAAATAGCGATATCGCATCGGCGATCGCATTGGGGATGAAAAGGGAGGAAAGCATTGCGATAAGCGACAGCGAAATAGGCAAGCGATATATGGGATTGCGATATAATACAAACTGTTGGATGCGGGGGTTGATCAGACGGCGGACGGGCGATCGTTATATCGCGTCGGCAGGTTGTCATCGGGGAAACCACAGAGGGGGCCAACACTTGTGACTGCGATCTCCGACTGCGATATCGCATCGGAGGGGGTCAAGATGCATCAGAGAAGGGTTAACTTGATCGGAAGAGAGTTTATTAGATCAGAGAAGGATAAATAAGGTTGGAAGAGGGTTTTTAATGCATCGGAAGGGGTCCAAATGCATAGGAAGAGGACTCTTACTAAGTTTCAAGTAAACTTAGTAATTCCCAAAGCAATATTTATGGTTATATTTCAACCAAAGGAGGGGATATGTATATATGGGGTTTTTTATCGTATTTTTAATAAGGGGAGGGGGAAATCAAGGGATTTATATAATAGAGTTAGAGATTAATATGAATTTTGATCATAAAGCGCTAAGCATGGAAATCTTAGGCTACAAAGGGGAAATAGGACTTATAGAAGAAATATGAGCACCTTTAAGCAAAGCAGATCTTTACTTAGGCAAATGTTATGGTATATGATGAATTTTTGAGATATTAAGCAGATCTTAACATGTTTAAGGGAAATTAGTGAATGATTTGGGGAAAAGGAAGAAGGGGAAGTTAGTCATGCCTCGCTTGAGCTGCTCAAAGGGAAAATTGCCTTGCACCTGTGATCTGAAGTAGATTTAACACTTTTGAAACACAAAATTGATCACAAATCTTCATTCTGCAACCTCAAAACTGCCTACCCAGCCTACTTACCTAACATTTTTTCTTCTCTTTGTTTGGGTGGACTTGAACTAGCAAACCCAACTTTTCTTATTTTCTTTTGGCTATCCTCCTATCTAAATCTATCCTTATTTCTTCCTGTGGCTCAGATTAAGCTGTTGAGCACCCTTGATTCTCTACCTATCTACTAATCTGCCAAGATTAAACAGTTTGGATAGATTTGTATTCTCTATCTCTACAACAGGAAATTTAAACCTAGGGAAGCCAAGATTAAGTTGTTTGGCCTTCCCTTAACTGTGAAACTCTTCAAAAATGGAATAGTTCTTCAAAAATGGAATATAGTAGTGGCATTTGAGCTAGCACACTTTCCTGGCCTTTTTATTTGGGGTTCATTTCTTTTATTTTTCTCTTGGCCCATTCATTCTTCTTTTTTGCCCTTTGATTTTTCTTTTAGGGCATACCCTCTTTACATTTTTAAAATTTTTGATTTTATTTGGAAATATGGAACCTTTGCAGCATGAAAAGATGACATATTTGGCATTTAAACAGTCAATCATGAAATATGAAACCTATTTTATAGGAGGCTAACAGTGGCTCCACATGGGGATGGTCTTTCCAGATAAAAAGCCAAGAACAGCAGGTCAGAATGCCCTAGTCTTCAACTGTTGTTGTAATCTGAAAACTTCCTTCTTTTGGATGCTTTTGACTGAATTCTTGTAAGTTGTTATACTTTTGAGCTGTATTGCAGAAAAATTACAGCTCTGCTTCTTGCCTTCTGAGTGCTTATAAACATATTCAAATCCTGAGCACTTTCTTTGAGGTAAATTCAAAACAGCGATCAAAATGGTGCTTTTCCTTGATCCTTCCTTCAAAATTTGCTGCATTATTCCTTATCGGACTGCTGTAAATAAAATGTTGAAACTACAAATATTAATGTACAAATATAGATCTGATTTATATACATCAAAAGGGATCAAAGTAATGTTTGAGCATTCGCCCATTGACAGGGCCATCTTCAGCTTCGGTGCCATCCAAACTCTTCAGAAAATATGTGTTATTGCCTTGCACAGCTTGAATAATGAATGGGCCTTTCCACAGGAAATCAAATTTGCCATGCTTCCCTTTATCCTCTCTCCTTGAATCCCATCTTAACACTTTGTTTCCTATGAAGAAATCTTCGGCCTTTGTTCTTTTATCAAACATTCTTTTCAGCTTCTCTTGTAAAATCTGCGTTCTCTGATATACTTCCTCCCTTGTCTGCTGCAAGTGAATGGTTTGATTGATCCTTCTTTGAATATCATTAGGCTCAGCTTGAATCTCTTGTAGCAGCTTGATCATTGGGATTCCCAAAGATGAAGGGAATCTTGCTTCCATTCCATAAACTAATTCATATGGGCTTGTTCCAATGGATCTTTTGGTGGTTAATCTGTCGGCCCATAGTGAATTCACAAGCTTCTTGTGCCAATTCTTTTTGTTCTCCTCCAAGACTTTCTTGATGATATTAATGAGGCTTTTATTGGATGATTCAGCCATACCATTACCTTGAGGGTAATAGGCTGTGGAGTGGCCTAAGGTAATGTGGTATTTGTGGAAAAAACTGGTCATTCTCTTGGATTTAAAGGCAGCGGCATTGTCTGTAATGATTTTTTCGGAACAGCCAAATCTAGACAGTATGTTGGTTTCAAGGAATTGTATGATGGTTGAATCATTGGCTTGCCTACAAGGGATGACCTCTATCCACTTGGTAAAGTAATCTGTAGCAGTTAAAATCCATTTGTGCTGGCCGGAAGAGGAGGGATGAATTTCACCAATGAAGTCTAAACCCCACTGTTGGAATGGTTTTTCAGTTGAAATGGGCTTAAGGAGTAAGGGCAGCATCTTTCTTTTGCCTTCAAAGATCTAGCACTTGTGGCATGAAACAACAAATTTCTTCACATCGGCAAACAGGCTAGGCCAATAGTAACCAACCCTTAGTATCTTATCAGCTGTAGATTTCCAATATAAGTGTCCTCCACAGTCCCCTGCATGAAACTCCTTCATAACATTATCAGTTTCATTCAATGTTAGGCAATTAAGCAAAATTCCTTCATGATTCTTCCAAAATAGGGCACTGTCTAAGATAAAAAACTTTGAAGCTTTCATCTTTAAAAATCTCTTTTTAGTTCTGGACAACCCTGGAGGAGCATGTAGGTTTAACAATATAAAACATATGTCAGCATACCAAGGTGATTCTAAAAAGGCTTGATTGATCCGTGGAGTCGCCAGCTCCTGTTCGTTGTCCAGTTCATTAATGTCAAGGGCTTGGAAATTGGTTTCGGTCATTAGTTTGGCTAGACCTTGTCCTTTTATCAGTTTAGTGGGCTTGATTTCAATGTCATATTCCAGGATATTGGCAATCCATTTGCCCCTTTTGCCTTCAATTCCTTCTTGAGTTAAAATATCTTTAACCACTGCATTTGGAACATATGCTATCACATGGGAGTATAAAATGTAAACTCTGAAATCTTTGATAGCTTTTACAAGGGCATATGCCTGTTTCTCCATGATTTGATACTTCAAGGGCGCATCTCTAAGGGCTCTGCTGAAGAAAGCAATGGGCTTTTCATTTCCCTGGTCATCCTTTTGCAATAGGACAACAACAATGGTGTGTTGAGAAGCAAAGGAAAAAATGATGAAATCTCTGTCAAATTTGGGGCTAGTGAGGACTGGTGCTTGCATTAAGGCTATCTTGATGCCCTCAAAGGCTTGTTTGGCTTCTAAAGTCCATTTTACTTTTGAATCTTTCTTGAGCATGTTGTTTAACAATCTTATCATCTCGGCCAAGTTTGGGATAAATCTTCTTAGGAAATTGATCTTTCCTAGGAAGGCTTGTAATTCTTTGATGTTTCTTGGATAAGGGACTTGGAGGATAGCTTGAATTCTGTCCGGCTCAATCCTAATGCCATCTTTTGATATAATATGACCAAGCAATTTGCCTTCCTCAAGGCCAAACAGGGACTTCTTCAGATTTAAATATATGCCATACTTTCTGCAAGTTAAGAATACCTGTCTTAGATGTTTTATATGTTCTTGGTCTGACTTTGAAAATGGGGTAAGATCATCAAGGTAGACTACTAAGAAATCATGGATTACTTTGGCAAAGGCTATGTCCATTGCTCTTTGAAAAGTGGTTCCTGCATTTTTGAGTCCGAAAGGCATTTTGACATATTTAAAGGTTCCCCACGGTGTTGTGAACGCTGTTTTGTCCTGATCATCTGGGTGAACTAAGATCTGATTGAATCCCGAGAAGCCATCTAACAATGAAATTCTGGAAGACCCCACTACCCTTTGTAAAATATGGTCCATCTTGGGTAAAGGATAGTGGTCTTTAAGAGAGACTTGGTTCAAATTTCTTAAGTCAACACAATCTAATCTCACCTGTTTTCTTCCTTGTGGGCACTAATATGGATACCCATTCTAAAAATCTGATTGGTCCAATAATTCCAGCTTCAAACATTCTCTTCACTTATTTCTCAATCAAGGGGAGAAGCACAGGATTGATTCTTCTTAGTTTCTGTTTGAAAGGTTTTTGATTTGGTTTCAAAGGTATGGTATGTTGAATGACTGAAGTATCATAGGATTTGAGGTCCTCATAACTCCAGGCAAAAACATCTTGGAACTCTTTAAACAAGTCAACATATTTGGGCTTTTGATTGGGTGACAAAGTTTTGGACGGTTTTATCATTTTGGGCCTTCCTTGCATTCCAATATTGCAGTCTTCAATTGCAGCATTTAAGGGTTGCATCTTTGGCTTTCTAGGGATATCATTTGAATCAAATATGTCTTCTAAGGGGGTCAAGCCTGTGGGCAGAAAATTGTCTTTCAGTTCAATAACTTCAGCCTCTGCTTCAACTGTTTCATCCAAATTCATTTGTTTGAGCTCTTGTATATTATTGTTATCAAAAAAGGTTGGGTGCAAAATTTGTTTAGCTGTCTCAGCTGATATGGTCTGCTCATTTTGGCTCATTTGTTGTTGTTCATCCATGGCATCGGTATCAATGTTTAAACTTGAAAATTCTTGTTGTAGAGTGAGGAAATTATTGATCTGTGCATCATTTTCAAAGACTTGCCAATCTTTGACATTGTTTGGGACTGCAGGCCTGTTTTTTATCTCGGCTGTGAAATGGTGATTGGGCTCGAATGGCAGCTTGCAAGTGCTAGCAAAAGTTGCTAGGCTGTGCACATGTAAGTTATGGCTTCTTGAGATTTTTGTAAGTTGGGATTCTAAGAAGGTATTGAGTATTTCCATGGCTGCTCTTCTATAAGCTCTCAATCTCTGATCATTTGTGACAAAATTTCCCTTCATTTGCTGTATAATCAGATCTAAATCTTCTAAAATTGAAACTTTTGTTGCTCCTAGATCTCTGATCAGTTTGAGGCCTAATGAAAGGGCTTCATACTTTGCCATATTGTTTGTACATCTGAAATTTAATCTATAGGCATGACCTTCAGCATGGTCAGTTTGCATGTTGTGGATCCATACTCCTGCCCCTGCTCCTAGTTTATTTACCGAGCCATCAAACTCTAAATACCATAAGATTTCTTGGTCCTGACTAGCATTGGGAGTTGTAATCATTTTTGGAGTGGGCAGATTTGAATTTTCTGTTTCATGTAGTTTGGCTGGTGTGCTGGTTACATCAGTTATTTCAACAGTTCCTAGATTTTGGGCAACCGATTCTTCGTTTATGCCTATTTCTTGCTCTAAAGCCAAAGGTTTATCATCAGTCGGAGGACTTGTATCAACATTAAACAAGATGAAAGAATCCATATCAAAATGGATTGAATAGATAGGAAAGTTTTGGGGCTTTAATTCACTGCTTACCACATATTTCATTAGTGTTTCTCGGTACAATCTCTTTGGTGGCCCAAAGACTGAAATAGTGGCATAGGACATGTCTAATTGCAAATATCCTTGGAGTTTGGCTCCCCAAGATCTTGATAAAAGCATACCATATTTGGGTGGAATATCAGCTACCACCACATCCATCACGATTGTTTTGGTTAGGTATTGGACCAAGGACACACACAAATCCTTAATTAGGCCTAAACACTTGACTTGACTGGAATCAAATGAGAACAAGTCTGTGTATGGTCTAGCGATATCTAAGTTTAGCTTCTCCATACAGCTTTGGACATTAGGTTGTGTGAAGCTCCTGAATCAAACATTGCATTGTGCAACACTTTGTCATGGATGTGTAAACTGACATAAAAGGGTAGAACACCTCCATTTGTTGTTTTACCATCAACCTCAGGACCAAAAAGCAACTCAAGTTGATCATCTAAGACATTAACATCATCCCTATTCTTTGGAATCTGCAACGATCTTTTGATTTGTTGTCTATATACATCATGTTTAGCAAGCTCAGAGAGAGGAATAGATATCTTTAATTTACCAATTTCTGCCTCTAAATCGAAGGGTTTCTCTGATTGAGTTTTTGTGTTGTGACTGGCAGATTTTCCCTTTTCAGTTGCACTTTCAGCGATTTTCTCTTGGTTTTCAGTGTTATCTTGAAGTATTTCTATTTTGGAAAGTCTTTCAGGAGTGTTGTTTGAATTCTCTTTTGAGGAAGAGGATACCAATGGCCGGTTTTTAAAGGTCTGAGTGTCTGTTACATCTTCCACAGTCACCTCTTTTGGATTTGGGACTATTTTTTCAGAGGGTTCTGTGAAAACAGCTTTGTCTGTTATCTTCTTGGATTGTTTAGCATCCTTTGGTTTGATAGTTTCTGGCACATCTATGGTTCTGGTCCTTAATTTGTACTGCTTGTGAACCTCATATAATGCTGCATCATAGCCTTCTCTAAAGTCAAATGATTCTCCGGACTTGGTTTGGAATTGATTGATATCATGATCGTCTTGGTCTTGTTGGGTTAGAAAAATTTGTTGCTCAATGTTTAAACCCATTAAGTTGATGTGAGAGTCCTCTGTTGGCTCACTAGATGTTGATGCTTCAGCATAGTTTTCTTGAAAGCGGGGTCTTATATCCTAGTCTGGGCTAACCCTTCCAACATTTGGGTTTTGATTTTTTCTAAAGTTTGGGTTTCTGATAGCATTACCTTGTTGTCCTTCCCATAATGATTTTCTTTCAATGGTTCCCATTCTATCTCCAATAATGTGCACGGTATTGATGATTGCATCCAATTTTTGTTCAATTTCTGAAGGCTCTTCTTTAAAATTAGTTCTTCTCTTAGCTCTTGCTCTGTTTCGCTTAGCGATCAGGTTTGCCTCCACACTAACAACTATATTTTGCATGTCTGCTAAGCTTTGAGGGGCTCTTTGCCTCAATTGATATGCCATGTCGGAATCAAATCCATCAGGGAATTTGTATAAAGCTAGATCAGGTGGAGGTCTAAGGTTTTGTGGAATAGCATTGTAAACATTGTTGAATCTAGCACAATAGTCTAAGACAGCTTCTTGTGGGCCTCTTTTGATAGTGTCATACTCAGATAGAATGTGCAGTGGATCTTTCTTTTTCTCCCATCTGTTAAGAAATGTTTGGTAAAGGGCCTCTAGGTCAGCTATGGAATTTGCAGGGAGAGCTCTAAACCAGGGCCTTACATCACCTGTTAAACTTTGGACAAAAATCTTCATTCTTACATGATCATCATCTATTTCATAATTCTCAAAATAGTCCTGCATTTTCTTGGTATGTTGCAGGGTAGTGTTAGAACCAGTACCATCAAAATATGTGATTTTGGTTTGATAATCCTGAGGCATAGCCCCTGGATTTGCGGGTAACTGTAAAGGTGCATAACGATTCGCCATATTTACAGGGATAAATGGAACAGCAGGAAGAAATGGAACAAATGGAAGAGTGGAGATAATAGTAGGAGTATGTGTAGCGGATGGAGGTGTAGAAAAGGTGCTTTGAGAGGTGGATGATGAACTAGGAGAAGTTGGAACAGTGTGAGGATGGAATGAAACTTTAGCAGGGGTTGGAATATAGCTTTGCTGAATTGTTTCAGGACTTGAATCAGCAATATCGTCTTTTCCCTCTTGTTTCCTGAGGGTCTTTGGGATTAAATTGGGATTTTCAAAAATTGTTGGGGGAGTTGGGTCTGGATTTGACCTGGTATAGCGAGTTTTCTTCTTTGGAGCCAGCTTCTGAACTTGTTTTTTGGAATTTTCTAAGGATTTTTCCCCAGTGGAGTCGCCAATGATGTTATCACTCAGGTTGTCCCTTGGCTCCTAAGGGATACAGCCGAGGTAACCACAAACCAATCTTTGGATTGCAGGTCCTAGCCTACCTGCAATCAGAGAGGGCTCTCTCTCTAAAATTTAGCTTTGTTTTGATATGATTTTAGGCTAGTTATGATGTATATGGGTTTTGTTTTTGTTTGGTGGGATGGATGATGTTTCAAACAGAGTTGGCATGCAAAGCGTGAGAAGTTCAGACCATTGGGCATGGAGTCAATGAATATGAACTGCCGGGTGTGTTTTCTTTGGTAAAAGAGAGGAATACAGAGCAGGATAGCTAAACATGGAACAATCTTCAAAGCTGGAATTAAAATGAAATGGAGGTCAAGGAATGAAAGGCAATTAAGGATCTTTCATTCAGCTAACAGAGGGAAAGTGAATGAATAATATCTAGGAGCAATGAAGGATTCCTAAACAACATTCAGAAATGAGGGAACTAGCGTAAACATGATCAATGAAGTATACATATTCATGACTAATTCTGAAGAAAACATAGAGAAATCACAGAAATTGAGCACAGAGTACAGCTAAGTAACATCTGAGCTATTCTTCTTTCCTGCAATCTAGATCATGATACATAGATGATATACTAAACATAGAAACTGAAAACAGAGGTAAGAAAGACTTATTGAACCATGAGGAAGCACGAGAATTCCATATTTTGCTCTTCAACCATTAAAACCACAACCAGCCAGTTCAAAAGCAAACATTCCAGCAATCTTTGATCATAAAAGTTCCCAGGCTTACAACGCAAATCTGAATGACTTAATCAACCAACCAACCAACCCTTAAAACATTGTTTGGGGAGATATTTATAAGAAAAATATCTACAAAACAGATCTGAGGAAATAACTGCCATTAACCTAACTTCTACTGCAAGTAAAGCAAAAATATCTATTTTGAGCTGTGTTGGAGGCTGCTCCATCGAAACATGAGTTAATATGCGCCCTTTTGGCTCTTGTGTTGTTCATTCTGTAATAACTGCTTCTCGGCTTTTGATCTATTCCTTTTAGCCGGCTTCAATGTTCATCGATCCTGATTTAGTTTTTAATAGCCTTTAACTTTGTAGTGATACTCTTTGACTTTGTTGGATGTTCTTTAATGTTCCTTTGATGTGGCTTTAATTCTCCACTGATATTCTTTAACTGATACTCTTTAACGCTCCGCTGATACACTTTTCGCTGAATCGGGACTCATTTGCCCCACTGATACACATTAACTCTGCTAAATCGCCCTTGCCTACCACTTTATGGCAAAAAGGAACTGTTGCGGTGCCTTCTGCGGGCTTTAGAAGGTCTATCGGCACTAGCCGACCAAAATATCATCAAAAAAGGAGTAAAAACTACATAATAGAGGAGGATTGCATACTGATAACTGTGCTGAGGCCGAGCTCGCTATCCGGAGCTAATTTGGGCCGAGGCGATCAAAAATGGTGAAGAAATGACTAAGCTTCCTTTGAACTGGAAGCGCGCGTGGGTGCAGATCGAGAAATATGAGGAAGATAGCCTTTTTACCTTTATAAGGTGAAAAACACTTTACACAGGAAATTTGAGCTTTGCAGGGGCGGGAGCGATCACTGTAGCATTGAACATATCAGGGTCGTTGGATCATGCACAGGCAGATCCAACGGCTGAGAGGAAATAGCGATATCGCATCGGTGATCGCATTAGGGATGAAAAGGGATGAAAGCTTTGCGATAAGCGACAGCAAAATGGGCAAGCGATATATGGGATTGTGATATAATACAAACTGTTGGATGCGGGGGTTGATTGGACGGCAGACGGGCGATCGTTATATTGCGTCGGCGGGTTTTCATCGGGGAAACCACAGAGGGGTCCAACACTTGTGACTGCGATATCGCGTCGGAGGGGGTCAAGATGCATCGGAGAAGGGTTAACTTGATCGAAAGAGAGTTTATTAGATCGGAGAAGGATAAATAAGGTTGGAAGAGGGTTTTTAATGCATCGGAAGGGGTCCAAATGCATAGGAAGAGAACTCTTACTAAGTTTCAAGTAAACTTAGTAATTCCCAAATCAATATTTATGGTTATATTTCAACCAAAGGAGGGGATATGTATATATGGGGTTTTTTATCATATTTTTAATAAGGGGAGGGGGAAATCAGGGGATTTATATAATAGAGTTAGAGATTAATATGAATTTTGATCAGAAAGCGCTAAGCATAGAAATCTTAGGCTACAAAGGGGAAATAGGACTTATAGAAGAAATATGAGCACCTTTAAGCAAAGCGGATCTTTACTTAGGCAAATGTTATGGTATATGATGAATTTTTGAGATATTAAGCAGATCTTAACATCTTTCAGGGAAATTAGTGAATGATTTGGGGAAAAGGAAGAAGGGGAAGTTAGTCATGCCTCGCTTGAGCTGCTCAAAGGGAAAATTGCCTTGCACTTGTGATCTGAAGTAGATTTAACACTTTTGAAACACAAAATTGATCACAAATCTTCATTCTGCAACCTCAAAACTGCCTACCCAGCCTACTTACCTAACATTTTTTCTTCTCTTTGTTTGGGTGCACTTGAACTAGCAAACCCAGCTTTTCTTCTTTTCTTTTGGCTATCCTCCTATCTAAATCTATCCTTATTTCTTCCTGGGGCTCAGATTAAGCTGTTGAGCACCCTTGATTCTCTACCTATCTACTAATCTGCCAAGATTAAACAGTTTGGACAGATTTTTATTCTCTATCTCTACAACAGGAAATTTAAACCTAGGGAAGCCAAGATTAAGCTGTTTGGCCTTCCCTTAACTGTGAAACTCTTCAAAAATGGAATAATTCTTCAAAAATGGAATATAGTAGTGGCATTTGAGCTAGCACACTTTCCTGGCCTTTTGATTTGGGGTTCATTTCTTTTATTTTTCTCTTGGCCCATTCATTCTTCTTTTTTGCCCTTTGATTTTTCTTTTAGGGCATACCCTCTTTACATTTTTAAAATTTTTGATTTTATTTGGAAATATGGAACCTTTGCAGCATGAAAAAATGACATATTTGGCATTTAAACAGTCAATCATGAAATATGAAACCTATTGTATAGGAGGCTAACAGTGACATCTTCAGATGAGTGAAGTCAACTAGATAAAGGTGGCCGCATTAACTGGCCACCTCAACCCAAACCAGCCTCAACCATCTCATTGTTGTTGCATGCTCTCTAATTATACAAATGCAAATAGAGTAGCGGGTTAGTCACTTACCTGAGATCTGAATGCGTTTGTTGTGAGGTGCTATGGCCTTTCCTTCCGCTACATGCCTTTATTTCTTTTGATGCATGCTTGTCTGCTTGCTGAGATATGGTTGTGATGTGTGCAGGTTCCCTTCTGGCTGGATCTGATTTTCAGGTGTCTACTTCAACCTTCAGATTTGCACCCTCATGCTATTGATGCTAGATTTTAATGGGATCAGCGGCTACAGGAATTCCTACAGGAGCTCCTGTAGTTGCTTCTCCCTTTGAAATTTTTAGCTTTTTTGTGCTTGTAGATCTGAGGATGATGCCAAAAATGGAGATAAAGATGGAGAGATAATGGTTAGGCTTCAGGTGAGGTGAATGGTGCTGTTCTTTTCTCTTATTTTTTTGTTTTTTTTTCTTTTCCTAAAAAAAACTATTTTTTCTGTGTTTTTTTCTGGGCAGGGAGAAGCAGGTCTAGAAATGATGAAAGAGAGGTTTGAAGACTGCAAGAGGATTTATAAATCCTTTATAAAGCTTTCATGTTCCTCAAATTTCCTTTAAAATCCATTTCTAGCTCTCTGTACTTTCTACAGGAGCTTCATGTAGAAAACACAGGGCCTCCTGTAGAAAAGAAAATTTTCGAAAAAGAAGCACAGTGAGGTGAAAAGAATGTAAAGAATGATGGAGAAAGGTGAGTGAAGGTAGGATAGGTGTTGGTATTGGTTTCAGAGCTCCCTTGGCACCTTCTGCTGCTTCCTGTAGTCCTCTTGCAAACTTGCAATACAACTGGAAACTCATTTTTCTTTTTCTTCTTCTCTTTTTTTTGAAAACAACCAGGGCGCCTCAGGGAGGTTTTCACCCTAGTTGCCTGCCCTAGGCACCTCCAAGGGAGTTTTTCACCCAGGGATCTTATTTTCTTTCTTCTCTTTTATTTGACACCACCGGGCCACCTTAGGAGAGGTTTTCAACCCAATGATGGGACTCAAGCGCCTCATGGAGGTTTTCACTTGAGTCCTTATTATTTTTTCTTTTTTTATTTTTTCTTCAGTGAGTGGGTGAAGTGGAGGCTAATACATGCTCCACTACCATCACTAACTTATTCAATCCTTCAATGAACTCTCGCTTGGAGATGTGTTTCTTGTAGATTTTCAACTGGTGTCCATTGACAAGCATGGGGATGGGTTCATCATCAATGGTTCTGATCAGAACTGAACCATTTTCATTGCATTTCTCCACAGTGTAGGGTCCTAGCCATCTTGTCCTCAACTTGCCCTTGAAATCTTTATACCTTGAATCATAGAGTAGTGCCCAATATCCCTCTTGAAATTGCTTCTCTTTGATGTTTTTGTCATGCCATATCTTCCTCTGAAGCTGAACTACCTTTGTGTGGAGAAGGGCTTGCATTCTGTGTTCATCCAATCCATTAAGCTGGAGTAATCTTTCTTTCTGTGCATGGCTAAGGTCTAGGTCCAGCTGAGATTCCATCCTTAGGGTGTTGAATTCAAATTCTATTGACAGCAAAACCTTCTTCCCATAGACCAACTCATAGGGTGTGAACCCTGTAGTGGTCTTCCATGTTGTGTTGTAGGCCCAAGTGGCCTCAACTAATATGTCTGCCCAGTCTTTTCTACTGCTGCTCACTACCTTTGTCAGGATCCCTTCCAATGCTCTGTTAGTGACCTCCACCTGCCCATTGGCTTGTGGATGGTAAGGGGTGGAAGTCTTGTGCTTGATTCTATGATGTGTGAGCAGGTCTTCAATCAGATTAGAAGTGCACTGGCTGCCTTGATTTGTGACCAACTCCCTTGGATACCCGAACTTGTAGAATATGTTTTCTCTCAAAAATTCAGCTACGTTTTCCTCTGTTGTTGCTTTAATTGCTTTTGTCTCCGCCCACTTTTTTCAGGTAATCGGTGCACACAATGATGTATTGCTTCTGTTTTGAAGGAGGGCTGATAGGCCCCACAAAGTCCATGCCCCACTTCTCAAATGGCTCAAAGGTCACTTGAGGCTACATGGGCATTTGATCCTTTGGATTGGGTTTCCCCACCCTTTGACACTGATCACACTGGCTAGTATATCTCCTCACATCCTGATGAAGAGTGGGCCAATAGTAACCTGCTTGCAATATCTTGAAGGCAATTCTTTTTGCTGCAAAATGCCCTCCACAAGGCCCATCATGACAAGTTGGGAGGATGTAAAAAACCTCCTCCTCCTTGACACATCTCCTCAAGATCTAATCTGGGCCAAGTTTGAAGAGATTTCCCCCAATCCAGGTGAAAGGGGCACTTTTCCTTACTATTTTGCTCTTCTCCTTTGAGGATAAGTGTGGTGGGAACTATGCTGAAACTAAGTAGTTTGCTATATTAGCAAACCATGGAGAGAGTACTGAAATAGAAAACAGGTGTTCATCTAGCATTTGATCATCCACCATTCCTTCTTCAGCTGCAGGCAAATTTATTCTAAACAAAAAGTCAGCAACAACATTTTCTTTACCAGGCTTATCAACAATGGTCAAATCAAACTGCTACAGTAAAAGCAACCATCTAATAATGCGAGCATTCACATTTGGTTTGTTAATTAAATATCTAATTGCAGCATGATCAATGTGCACAAAGGTTTGATAGCTTGTGATATAATGTCTAAATTTGTTTAAGGAATGCACGACATCTAGGAGTTCCTTCTCGGTTACCGTATAGTTCAACTTTACCTTTGACAATTTTTTGCTTATAAAGTATATGGAATAAGGTAACTTTTCATCGATTTGTCCCGAGGCTGCTCCTATTGCTTTCTTCGAGAAATCTGTGTGAATGTGGAAAGGTAGGGCCCAGTTTGGGCCTCTCAAAATTGTGGCAGTCACAAGTTTGCTTTTCAAGGTATCTAGGGCTTCTTGACAGTTTTCTAACCATATGAATTCGACATCTTTAGTCAAAAGACCAAACAATGGAGAGGCTAGCTTGTTGAAATCTTTAATGAATCTTCGGTAATACCCAGCTTAGCTTAGGAAACTTCTAACATCTCTCACCTTTTGAGGAGGTGGGACCCATTGGATGATGGCAATTTTGTTGGGGTCCACCTGCAATCCTTGTTGAGATATTGCATGCCCTAGCACGGTCCCTTCAGTCATCAAAAATTCACTTTTTTCCAGACTGAGAGACAGGTTCATCTCAATACACTTGTCTAGAACATTTCCTAGGTTAGATAAAGCTTCCTGAAAATCAGAGCCATGAGGAATAAAGTCATCCATGTATATCTCTACTGCATCATGAACTAATTCGGAGAATATACTCAGTACCACTCTTTGGAAAGTGGCTGGAGTGTTACACAAACCAAAGGGAATGACCCGATATTCAAAGGTACCCCAAGGACAAGTGAAAGTGGTCTTATCCATGTCTTTCGAGCTGATTTGAATCTGATTGTACCCACTAAACCCATCTAGGAAAGAGAAAAACTTTTTCCTTGCCAAACCATCTAACACTTGATCTATGAAAGGTCAAGGGAAATGGTATGTCTTAGTGGCTTCGTTCAATTCTCGATAGTCGACAAAGATTCTCCACTTACCATTTTTCTTTGGCACTAGCACCAAAGGAGAGACCCATTCACTGTCAAAGATGGGATAAATGAACCCTGTATCAAGCAATTTCCGCAGTTCTTCCTTAACAATATCTTTAAGTGTTGGGTTCATCCTCCTTTGAGGCTACCTGACTGGGCTTGCAAACTTCCTTGATGTATATATGATCAGTACAAACTAAAGGGTGCACTCCCTTCATCTCCTTATAACTCTAGGCGAAGGCATCTAAGTGCTTTCTCAACAAGTTACACAGTTCCTTCTCCTGGGAAGTGGATAGGGATGGATTGATTTTCAAGGTTCTTTCTGGACC
The DNA here is from genome assembly GCA_031772625.1 of Pinus tabuliformis. Lineage (NCBI taxonomy): Eukaryota > Viridiplantae > Streptophyta > Pinopsida > Pinales > Pinaceae > Pinus > Pinus tabuliformis. Next base: position 706,263,472 of record CM062820.1, read on the forward strand.
GAACTCTATATTCTTAACATGGAGAGAAGTGGATTCGGTCGCACAAAGATCAGTTGAGGGGTTGTTTTGGGTTTCTCTTACTATTTCCTCTAAAGGCGATACACTGGGAGGTGGATTTTGAATCAGATTTTCAATCATATCATCCTCATCTTGTTGTTTTCCTCCCATGGTGATTTCTAATGTACAAAGCGGTGCAGAATAAACTTCATCCTCATCTTCCTCCTCCAACTAGAGAGGTAGATCATGTTCTAACGAAGGTTGGGCAGGAGGATATAGGATTAACTGCTTGGACATATGCCCGTTCTTTATGGTCATGTTCCCAGCTCGACAGCTGATGTAGGCATCGACGGTAGCCAACCAGGGTCTTCCCAGAATGAGAGGATACCCAGTGAGCTTTGCCTTGGGCTGGAGAACTAAGAAATCAGCAAGGTACTCCCAAGAATCAATGGAGACCATCACATCTTCCACAATCCCCTCAGGGGTTACGGTGGAGCGGTCTGCTAATTGTAGCACGGTTGTGGTCTTCGTCAAGGATTAGTGAAGGTTGAGTTTGAGCATTGTGTCCTTTGTCATCACATTAATGGCAGCTCCCAGATCAATCAAAGTATGTGGAATCATGGTGCCATTGATGTGGACATCAACTACTGGGTTTCCAGGGTTTAGATATTTTGGGCAGATTACCTGCCCCAACATCAGGTCGGACAGTTGCCCTATGACATTGATGGTTGGAGCATCTCTCTTGCGCCTTCCTAGATGCCTAAATCACTTCTCTTTAATCAACCTATTGTAGATAGGCATATCCTTTATGGCTTGGAGAAGTGGTATCTTTACACACAGATGTTTCAATTCCCCTAGGAGCTCAGTTTCTTCTGGGGTAGGCTGGACTGTCACAGATAGTCTCTTAGGAAAGGGTGGAATTGCTTTCAGTTCACTTTCCTCTTTATCTTCCTCAACCTCCCTAGGTGGAGGCTGACTATCCGGGAGAACTTTCCCAGATCGCAAGTTGATCTCCTGAATCTCCATAGCATAAGTTGAGTGTGATGGTTCCCCACTATACACTTGTTGAGCCTGTTTGTTGTTCGGTTCGAATTCAACTAGGAAGGCATTTGGGGTTGCTTTGGAGGAGCAGGAGGTAACGGTTGTGGTTGGGAAGGTGGTGGAGGAAAAAGAGCGGGGACAGAGTTGTGTTGGGGCCTCCACAGCTGATGAGATGCATTCCATTGAGGTGATGGCTAAGCATAGGATTGAAATGAATGGTTGGCTGGTTCGGCATGATATTGAGATGTGAAGGAACAAGGAGGAGGTGTGGACTAGGAAGGATGAGCAGGGGGACCCCAAGAAGGTATGGAAGTGACTTGGTTGGGGTGGTAGCATGCCTGGGATGTCCCTTGCATCCCCTGCTGGTATGGTCTAGGTCCATGCGGCCTTCTTTGGTTTCTGTAATAGAGATGTTCAGTGACTCCCTCAGCCCCTTGATATACAACTTTAAGTTGGCGTAAGGAAGGGCACTTATCTGTGGAATGATTTTCTTCACAGACTGAACAAACCTCTATAGAGTTCAATGGGCATTCGTTCCTAGGATGCCTTTGGGTGCATCTAGGGCAAAATATGGCCAAAGCCCTCTCTGCTTCCTCTTGTTTCCTTTTGATATGCAGGGTATCCATTTGCATGGCAAGAGTCTGCAGCATCTCACTCTTGAAGTCTTCCAACATGTTTCCAATTTCTCCTTTGATAGATGAGTTAGAGGAAGAGGTATTGGCTATGGGTTGACTCCCCCTACCTTTCTTTCTGACTGCTTTAGAATGGTTTCTAAAAATAGTCTTTATGTTTTCATATGATAGTTGGTAGATGTCTCCCCCGGCCAGTAGATGGAGGGTGTCTAAAAGATATTCCCGAATTCCCCTGAGCATAACCATCTTCAGAGACTCAGGGTCAAGTGTACGCCCGACCCTTTTGTAACTGAGCTGGAACCTCTCCTCATAGTCTTCCGGGGACTCATCACTTCCTATAGTCATTCTAAAAATTTCTTCTTTAGTATCTTTTGACCTACAATAGTCTCGATACTTGTTGTTAAAGGCTTGCTGCATCTGAGCCCAAGTTGTGATACTATTACCATGTAATCCCATGAACCAACACAATGCTACATCCTTGAGAGTAGAAAGGAACAGTTTCAACTTTTGCTCATCTTCTGCATAGTCATAGATTCGACAGATAACAACAAAACAAACAAGAAGGTGTCAGGATCTTCTGTAGTCAGTCCATGGAAATGAGGTAGGGCGGAAGGGCTTATATTCTTCATTTTGGTGTCCCCATTGGTCTCCCGAATGGGAAAGGTACCCTCTATTCTTTCTCCATTCCCCCTAGCATTTCTGTGTTCAGCCATTGGCTCTAAAGGAATGTTTTCTTCTTCTTCTTCCCCTATAGGTTCTTCAAATATGTCGGGTTGTTCACCTAAGGGTTCTTCTTAATCGCAACCACCGAAGAAGAGAGAAGGTTGGATGTGTGGAGCAGTGGGGGTGTTGGGCAAAAATTTTCCTGAATTATCTCTATTCCTACGAGGCATGAAAGAAAATCTTTTTGGTTGGTTTTTGTTTCTTTTTCCCCACACTGATAGTACCTGCAAAACTGAAATTGATTGAACAAACAAATTGCAACTAACTGAAATGAGCTTGCTGAAATGAAATTTGCAGAATTGAAGAGGAAAGCAAGGAAATGCAGAATTGAAAGCAAGGAAATGACTATTCTACTTTTGCTGAAATGGAAATTGCAGAATTGAAAAGGAAAGCAAAAGAAATGCAGAACTGAAAGAAAGGAAATGTCTATTCTACTTTTGTTGAAATAAACTATTAGCAGAATGTTGCAAGAGAAAATATAAGAAATCAATAATCATAGAATACTCTGACGCTTCCCCAGCAACGTCACCACAAAGTGGTCAGCACCAATATTGCAACAATAATGTTGCAATTCCTGGGCTTCCTACTTTACTTTTATCAACCCGGTAGTTCGTAACAAACTTGGAAGCGATGGTGTTGTATGCACAAGTACTTGTTCTTACTGCAGGTTGTCACTTGGTCAGCCGGTGCAAGATCACTAGGAGCTCAAGCCAACTTCTATGGATTCTAGAAGAATCTCTATATGTGATGAAAGGAAAAAGAGAGATTACTCTACTGATGTTATTCTATTTGTGAAAAGGAAGACTGAAATGTAAAGCAAACCAAGGAAATCCTGGTTAACCACTAATCCTACGCTTGCAGAAAGCACTATGAAAATCATGAAAGGAATGCCATTACATACTTAAGGAATCAAACAACATCTAACTAAGCTATTTCTGGAAGCAAATGAGCAAAAATCATCGTTTTGGATTTTTATGTATTTTTATGTGAATTTGTCATGCATGTAATTTATTTGTTTGTGAATGTGGCAGCAAATAGGTGGCGATGGAAGGAAGTTTCGGGATGTGAGAGGATGTAGGATCATGTGGATGGGTCCTAGGAGGTCTCAAGTGACCTTCTGGAAGCTTCTCCCAAATTCGGCCTTCAAAAGGAAGCCTACAGGAAAATCTATAGGAGGACATAGGAAATCTACAGGAGGAAAAACAACATTCTACAAGAGGCCTACAGGAGGAGGCCGAGAGAAGTTTTCACTATTTTGAAGGTGTGAGAGTGGGTGGAGAAGGTAGATGAAGGTTGGTATGAAGTGTTAGGACACCTAGGGTCTACCAAGAATCATTAGGAGAGAGAAATATGATTGGATTTACTCAAGGAGAGAGAGGAAAGTTTATGGAAAATGCAGGAAACTAAGGTAGAATTGAGGGGAGATTTGGGCTACTTGTAGGGCATGGATCAGATGGAGGGTGGAATGGCTGATAGGCTATACTACTGCTAGAAGATATCTTTTGCATAAACAACTGATAGTCAACCAATGAGATTAAGCAAGTAAGGAAATAAGTGCATCTAAAAACGGAGTTTTTGCATCAAAGTAAACTATGATCTATGAAAGGAAATGTTGATAACCATCGTAGAAAAGGAAAGAATGAAAGAAGACTGTTGCAAATAAGGAAATGATCATGATGAAGAAGTTCTGAAGCAAAGCAAACTAGACTATAACCAACTAGAAAGTTGTAAACACTAGAAGTCTTGAATGATGAAAATCTGTGTTTTTGGGGCAGCAAGAGGGTCTTTGCCTCAAATCATTGTCCCAAAGGGAGGAAGAGAGGCCAAGGAACTGCTTCTAGCCTTTTGAATCTTTTCTTTATCACTGCTTAACCTATTATAGAAAGCATAAATGGAAGCAAACTATTGAATCATCAAAAGCAACCTATTCTTAACCATGAAAGGAATGCATCTAACAGCAGCCTAATCTACCAACTGAAATGAAACATACAAATACAAGTAAAGAGGAGCTTGGATGCTTGGATTGGGCCCTAACCCAGGAGCTTCAGCCCTCTGAGGTGACTCAGTGCTAACTCAAAAAGGATTCCATATTTATTCTCAAAACAATAATAAGATTACATGAACTGTCACAAGATAATAAGCTCGAAGTTGAGCAGAGTTTACATAAGCAATGTTGCAGCAAAAGTTCAAAAAAAATTCGACCCTCTCCCTAGTGAGGCCCTAGGCCTCTCTACTTATACAAATGAAGCTCCCAACCGGTTCTTCAAAATCAGGGAGGCTTGGCTCCCAAAACTCGAGATAAACATCAGTTATCCTCCACTTTGCTCGGCTACCTGCTAATGCATGACTTAGCTGCTTGTACTACGAGCTGAATGAAGGGAAATTCAAAGTGAGGAGTAATAAATGAGGGGGATTCCCTCCTATAAGTCCTCTCCTTTGTCCACTTCGAGTTATTGCTGCCATTTATCCACTGGATCCTTGACTTTGACCACAAAAATCATCAATAATCTGCATTAAACACATATTAAACCTCATGGTATCATAACTAACTCAACTCACTCTATAAGCATAAATATAATCAGAAAATCATGCAATAAGCTAAGAGAATGGTTGATTTGACTAGGTTAGGAGGTAAAATGAGCCCATATAATTACCCATTTATGAGGCACATCAAGCATCATCATTATCCTTCCTTAGAATGGGGAGATCTATGGCTTTCCTAAGGGAAGTGTCTTCATTGAAGGTGACATCATGGCTTATTTCCACATCTCTTTGACCAAGCACATAGATTTTATATGCCTTTGAATTTTCATTGTAGCTCACAAATATATCTTTCTTCCTATATGCTTCCCACTTGTTTCTTTTTTCTTTAGGCACATGAAAATACACGGGCAACCAAAAATTTTGAAATGAGAAACATCAGGTTTCTTACCAATGAAAACTTTTTCAGATGTCTTAAAATCTAGTGCTTGATGCAGGTTCATATTTTGAACATACACAGCATTGTTGGCAGCTTGTCCCCATAAGAGCTTCAATAGACCTTGATCATGGAGCATGGCATGGGTGGCTTCCATAATTGTTCGATTCTTCCTTTCAACAACTCCCATTTTCTCAGGAGTGTATGGAACAATTGTCTCCCTCTTAATTCCAACCTGTCTGCAAAATTCATTGAATTCATTTTATTCATATTCAGTTCCATTATCGATCCTAAATATTTTGATCTTCTTCCTTGTTTGATTTTCCACCAAGGATTTGAAGAATAAAACCATTTGAACACTCCATCCTTCTTCAAGAAATAGATCCATGTTGGCTTTGTAATGAAGGTGGGAAAATATTTGGTGCCATAATTCATATTGACGTGAAGCATCGCAAGTCAAGGATCCCAAAGGACTTCCTCCAACTTGATAGGTACCATCAATCCTAAATCCAAGTGTGAATGCATCGTTAGGGTTTCTTTTCAAAATACGTACATTTAAATCAATGAATGCTACCTTGAAGCTCTTATCTTTCATTGCAAAAATAAACACCAAGTTCTTCTTCAAATTAGGCACACACAATACTTCTTGTAGATGAATGCTTTGACCTTAATTCAAGTGAAGAGCGACATTACCTATCCCTTTCATGGGGTAGGTGGCATTGTCTCCAATTATGATCTCCAAATTAGTCGTCTTCCCAATATAATTTGAGAGGGAGCCTTTTTACCTAGTGAATCTCCTTAAGGCTCCACTATCAATCAACCAATTATCCAAAGTATCTGGAGGAGAGGCGGTAGATAGAGTGAAAATAAGATAAAACTCCTTTTGTTTTTCTAAAACATTACTTTCCTCATACCTGGAGTTTCTCGATCTTTTGGGAGGTTGAACATTTCCATATTGAGTAGCGGGAGCATTCCTTTTTGCTTTATTGTTGAACGTGTTATTCCTTTGATTGGCATTTCCTTTGTTTTTTTGTTATTTTCGTCATCCCTTGGAGAATTCCCCTTGTGAGGACACTCTCTAGCATAGTGGTTGAACCTGTTGCAATTGAAGCACCTTACTTTTCTTCCTTCTTTGAATCCCTTCTTGAACCCTTGACCCTGCCTCCTTGGACTAGCATTATTTTTCTTTTTTTCATGAGTAGAGAAAGCAATAGGTTCATTTCAATTTGAAGGCTTTTATCTCTCCATCATCTTCGTCTCCTCTTGAGTGCATCTAGCAAATAATTGATTGAAACTAGGAATCTTGTCATTGTTGAGAATGGTGGTGTTAAACAGATCCCATGCTATTGAAAGACCCCCAAATGTAATGAGAGTGAGCTCCCTGTCAGCAATAACTTCTCCAATAGATAGAAGGTCATCCTTGATTTGTGTGATCCTCATGAAGTAGGATTGGATAGACTCCCCTTTATCTCTCTCGATGTCCTTCAACTTTTTTTTGAGAAAGAGGATTTGATTTGCATTATTCGCTTTGAACATCCCAACCATCTTATCATATATCTCCTTATATGTTTCCAAATCAAAAATATAGGCAACCAAATGCTTTTGAGTAGATTCAACCAAAATTTTATTTGCTTTGATCTCACCTTTTCTATACTTCATCTTAGCAGTAGCTAGTGCATTTGAAGGAGACTCCACCACTTCTCTGTGCACATAGTCCAATACTTCATGCTCCTCTAAATTCAGGTCCAAAGTCATCTTCCATGCATGATAGTCAGATTTGTCATTGAGCTTGTCCTCAGTCTTGAAGTAAGATGAAGAAGCCATTGAAACTTGTCCAATAAATATTTCCTGGTGATTATTTTCTCTCTCTTGCTTGGGCTTTGTCTTCACCTGGGCTCTGAAACCATGTTAAATTTAGTTAAGAATGGTATGTTCTATGCTTAGCACAATTACTTCAATGTACATTAAGCATCCCAATGACAATTTCCAAATTAGTTTCCAATAGAAATCACATTAACAGTAACTGTAGATAGAACATAAAATAAAATGCAGAAGACAAACCAAGGCAAGACGACACCAGATTTGTCGAATGACACGGAAAAACCCCAATGTGGGTAAAACCCTTTGATCAATCCTTCTTATTATTATATCAAATGTTCAGCACAGAGAGAGAGTACAGAAAGTCAAAATTGACTTGCCAAATAAAAGTCAAAACAACCTTGTCAAATCTGCAATTAACTATAGTCAAACTCATCCCTAACAAGAAAGTCAAAAATGCTCAATGCAACAATCAAATTTCTCCTTTGAAGCTCAGATCCAAAAACAGCAAAATTGACTATTTGCGCAATTTCTTCAAATATTAACTAAGTTTGATTTTCAAGTGAATTTTTAATGAAAATGGATTTTTATGTGCCTTAAACATAAAAACTTGAAATCTGAAATCAACTATGAATAGTAGAAATAATAAGAAAACACATAAAACTTGATGATGAAGTTCGTCCCTCCTAGACTACATCTCCGAGTCTGCTCCCAATGGGCGTATGTTGTATTCAAAATGCTCAAAAAGTCTCTTTACATCAAATTCACCATTCTGGAATGTGCACGCATGCATCAATGGCTACTTTCAGAAGATAGGCCTTGGCCTCAGCTCTCCAATGCAACTTACAGATCTCAAAAAGGCCCAATATTCGCTGAGATATGCCTCAAAAGGAATTTACAGGAATTGTTCAAAAAATTACAGACTTGACCCTTTACAACTCCCTTGGCACTACCGCAGTGGTACACCTTTCATAAATCCCCAAGAAGGTCCGAGGGTCAAACTCATGGGCCTCCCGGGAACATATTTGCAATCTATAGAAATATGTTAACATAGAACTTCGGCGCAAAAAAATTACATATATAGTATTTAAAACTATATTGTATTTTTTTTACAATGAATATATCCCACATATCCGTGGGGTATTACAACTTTGGAATATGGTTTATAACCAATGTCTGATAGTGGTACAATGTTTCAACCCATGGCATATGATATATTGTATGGTTGAACTTTGGAGTTAGCCCCGCGTGATATGTGGAGATTGGATAACATATATGTTAACAAACATTGGTATATAGTTACTCTGCACCGAGTTTAGAATGGTGTTTGGCATATGGTTAAAATGATCCACGGGTTTGGCGGACAGCCGAATATGGTGAGTCCACCAACCCTTTCCCCATATGCAACATTAATAAAGTTTAAATATAATTCTCCACCCTTGTATTACAAATCCAATAGTGTGGTCTATTGGTAACATTTTGTATTGATGTTTTGGAGGTCGTGGGTTTGACCCATACCTCCTCCCCTTGACTTGACTACCACGTTCCCTGTTGTGAGACTGCCACGTGCCTTGTTCTAAGACTGTCACTTGGCTTGCTTTGGTCAATTTTTTGCATGTTTGGGAAAAACTTCAGAACACGTTTTCTCCCTCATACGGAGGCAATTTTGCAAATCGAATATACCACCGGAATCATCGTGAAGATCTCTTCGACTTGGTGCTAGTTTCATGAGCATCTGAGACTATTGAATTTTGAGTGTTTGGAGGATCCTTCTGGATCATTCCTCTCCACTAGAAGCTTTTGGACCACCAAACGTTTGGTTTTAAGAAGATATGAGGTGAGGGTACAGCTCCCTCACCCTTCTGATCTCTATCCACCTTGCTTTGCTTGGACTTATGCCTTTGAGTCCCACTCGAAGATACTCGAGATTTCCATGCTTGGAAGTACAGACCTTCCTATCCAATATGGTATCTTCCTATAACTCAGCCATACATTCAAGTGAAAAATCATCTACAATTGAAATTTGAGCAATTTCCTCTGGACCCATGATCATTGGAGGTTCATATAATACATGCCAATGTTCGAGAGAGGGGCATCAGATTGTAATTGAATCTCATGTTTTATTTCACATTTTGGAGGTAAACTTTTTGGTTCTTAAAACAATTCCTTATAAGAATCTACTATTTCAACCAATTTGTCCTTAAACTGAGAATCACACCCTTTACAAGCATCATGCTTATCTTTAGGTTTTTCTTTAATAATCATGAGAATATACTTTTTACTTGAATTTATTAGCCTTTTCATCTGACTGACATTGATTAAATCCAAGTTTGTCTTGATTTTGTGTGCCCTGACAATGTATCCAATTCCATCTTTAAATAGATGATGCTTATTCTCCTTTCTATGAAATATAGCATCTAGATCATAAAGATAAGGACTACCCAACATAACTCCACATATATCCAAAGGAATCACATTCAGCTCAGCTTCATCAACAAAATTAGTTGTAATTGCAAACCTTAATTGACATTGTTGTGTGACTTGAATTTGAGTATTTTCTTTCAACCATCCTAAAGGGTATGGTTTTGGATGATTTTTAGTTTCCAATCCCAATTTCCTTACTAGTTCATCAAAAAATAGATTATCTTGTGATCCACTATCGAATAATGTGTCTATCTTAGTGTGCTTGGATATGATCCTTATGTGAAACAATTCAACCATCTTCTTTTCTTCAATCACATTATTAGATTTTGAAGAAGATGCAGAACAAGTAGAATTAGAGCTAGTTTCAGAAGGATTACCTGTCAAATCCATAGCGGTAATCTTATTTTCATCACATGAGTCAAATCCCAAATCTTGTTGGACTGCAGCATTAGCTTTCATTTCACCCTTCTTCTTAAGGAAATTCTTTGATTTAAGTTCAGGATGAAGCTTCCAAAATTTGGAGTCTTCATGGCCAACCCTCTGACAATGATTACAAGTAGGCCTTTCTCCTTCCTTCTTAGTTTTTGTTGATTTCTTCCCTTTCAACTTATTCTTTCCCTTGCCTTCTTTGGAATTTTTGTTCTCTGAATGCTTGAATGATTTCTTTGAAAAGTTTGACTTAAAAGGTCTGCCACCTAATTCAATATGAATTCCTTGTACACACACTTCATCAAAGTCAATTGGATTAAACATAAGCAATGTATGTCACAAATAAGAATTCAAACTTCCAATATGCTTTAACAAAGTTTCTCGTGTGTTTAATGGAATATTAAGTGTTAATTCCTTTTTCTTGAATTCCTATGTAAACTCTTGCACACTTTGTCATTTACCTTGCCTTAAATGTTGCCAATCCATTATAGCCTATTGCATATATCCTAAAGGATATAATTGCTTTCTAAGAGCTTTACCAAACTTAGACCATGAAGAGATAATTTTCCCTTTTTGCTTCAAATTTGATTGAGTTTTACTTTCCCAACAAATCAAAGTTTTCCCCCCATTCTAAGTGTAGCTAACTAAATTTTTGCAGAATCATCAACAACATTTTGAATTCTACAATACACCTCAAGTTTCTTTATCCAGTCATCCAACTTTTCAGGATTCATTTCACCATCATATATTGGAAACTCAAACTTAACATCAAGATTCAATAAAGGAGATTTATTTTGCTTATTTTGTGAGTCTGAATCTTAACTTGAATGATAAGAGAATAAAGAAGAAGAAGACGAAGATGGAGGAGAAGGAGGTTCATTACCATCAACTTTTTCCTTGCCCTTTTTCTCTTTCGTGCCTTTAGAAGATGAAGTTGCATCTCTAGTCTTCTTGTCTTCATAAAGTTATGCAATCATCCTTTGCATATTAAGGAACATTTGTTGATATTTCTCCTCTCCAACGACCTTTGTTTCAGGAGCTTCTCCTTCATTTGGCTCTCCCATCTTCAACTTTTGAGAGACTTTCCTCTTTCCAATATCTGGATTTATCTTCTCAAGTTTCCCTTCTCCACGTTGCAACCTGGATCTAGTCAACATTCACATTGGCAAATATCCTGCTTATACATGATCAACCTCGCTCTTATACAAAAATATGATCTGAAAACAACAAAATTGACTATTTGCACAATTTCTTCAAATATTAACTAAGGTTTCTTTTTAAGTGAATTAATAAGAAAAATGGATTTTTATGCGCCTCATCTATTTTTGTATGATTATTTTTGTTGTGCTAATAACAGTTACAGATTTATAAATATGTGCTTGCTTATTTCTCCTTGTACTGAGGTTTCATTAGCAATTTGTGCATACAATCAGCTAAATTTCCTTAAGCTTTAAAAGACACTTATGAGAAAAATAGATTCAAATACAAATAGCCAATAGCAAACATGTACAGTGCAGCGAACCATCAAAGGGACACATTAACACAGTGTTTTGATGAAGGAGTTCACCCCTCCTGGGCTACATCTCCTTGGTCTAGCTTCGATGGCTTGGGCCTCTGTATTACCTCAAGGTGGAAAAAATGTTGTTTACGAATCTCTATGGCTCTTTATACCTGCACCAATGTGTTCAGAATGTCCAAATTAGCCAAAAATGACAATTAGATCTATGAAAACTGACACTGGTTTATCCTGGAGGCTCTCGGCTTCCCTGAACTTCCCTGTGAAAAAATCACTTATAGAAGTCGTATATAGCCTCTGCAACCTATACCAATGAGTTTAGAGTGTCCAAATTAGCCAAAAATGACTATTAGATCTCTGAAAATTGACTCTGGTTGATCTGGGCATGACCTCCTTTCCTGGTGGCCCTAGGCTTCCCTAAACTTCCCTGTGGCAAAATCACATGTAGAAATCTTATATTGCCTCTGCAACCTGTACCAATGAGTTCATAATGTCCAAATTAGGCAATAACACCTCTTTTTGAGCTCAATTTAGTCGAAAATTACTCAAAATATGCTTCATTCAATTTTTCCTTAGGAAACCCCGCTAAAACTGGAAAAGACTCCAGTTAGCACCACCAAAACTGGTAGTACCACCGAATTTGGCGAGCCTCCAAAATTGCCGCCATCTTAAATTTGGATTCATTAAGGCTAAAATTGGATTAGTGGCGCTAATCAGGCTTATCTGTTTATGGTTTTAAAACATGGTTGTATGGAGAGGGGGCTGGCCGGAGGGCTAACTTCCTCCTCTCCCACCGTCAACTCCACTATCGGCATTAAATGACATATCGTGGGCGCCTTTTAACAAGTCCGCACTTTGGTCCAACAGTAATGTATTGTAGTTGGGAGGGGGAGGTCACGGGTTCAACCCGCCCTCCGCCTGTCCCTTACACATTTTGCAATACAAAATATATATTGCGCCTTTGTATATAGTTTGTTTCCTTTGGGTTTAATGCAGACTTTGGACTTTGGTTATACCATAAAACATTTACAATACACCATGGTTTAATATATATGTGGAATTATATATATATATATATATATATATATATATATATAACAATTTCCACATGATATTCACCATGAACCCATAATTCCACCTTGGAGGGCATTGGGCAATTTCACCTTCACACAACTACATTAGCGAATCCTGATATGACACTTGTCACAACTTCATTGGGAAAAAACTGAAGAAGATTCGCATCATGCTGATTGTACTGCCATGTCATCATTCTGCCATGTTTTGCGATTTTTTTAGTTGTTTAGGAAAACATACACCAGGCCTTGTCTCCTTCATCCGGACTCGGTTTTCAGTAAAACGAATTGCATTACGATCGTCTTGACGAGACGGATGCAGTCGTATAGTTTTCAATCGAATCTGAATACTTTGATTTTCGAGTTAAATATTGAGCACCTGATCAATGCCTTAAACTAAAAAACTTGAAATCTAAAATCAACCATGAACAGTAGAAATAAGAAGCACACACAGAAAACTTGATGACGGAGTTCATCCTTCCTGGATTACATCTTTGGGTCCACTTCCAATGGGCGTTCGTTGTATTCAAAATGATCAGAAAGTATCTTTACATCAAATTCACCATTCTGAAATGTGCACACAGGGATTAATGGATATTGTTAGAAGATAGGCCTCAACCTCAGCTCTCCAACGCAACTTACAGATCTCAAAAAAGGCCAATATTTGCCAAGATATGCCTCAAAAGGAATTTACAAGCATTGTTCAAAAAAATTATAGACTTGACCCTTTACAACTCCCTTGGCACTGGCACAGTGGTAAACCTTTTATAAATCTACAGGCAGGTCCCAAGGTCAAACCCGCAGGCCTCCCAGGATCGTATTTGCAAACTATAGAAATATATTACAACATCATATGTTAACATAACACTTTGGCGCAACAGAATTACATATATAATATTTAAAACTATATTGTAATGTTTTTTATAATGCATATATCCCGCATATCCATGGGGTATTACAACTTTGGAATATGGTTTATAACCAATGTCCGATGATGGTATAATGTTTCAACCTGTGGCATATGGTATATTATATGGTTGAACTTTGGAGTTAGCCCTGCATGATATGTGGAGATTGGATAACATAAATGTTAACAAGCATTGGTATATAGTTACTCCACGCGGAGTATGTAATGTCGTTTGGCATATGGTTAAAATGATCCACAGGTTTGGCGGACCACCGAATATGGCGAGTCCACCAACCCTTCCCCCATATACAACATTAATAAAGTTTAAATATAGTTCTCCGCCCTTGTGTTACAAAGCCAATAGCTTGGTCTGTTGGTAACATTTTGTATTGATGTTTCAAAGGTCGTGGGTTCAACTCACACCTCCTCCGCTTGACTTGACTGCCACGTGCCCTGCTGTGAGAGTGTCATGTGCCCTGTTCTGACACTGCCACGTGCCTTGCTCTGGCCCATTTTTTTCATGTTTGGGAAAAGCTTCAGAACGTGTTTTCTCCCTCATACGGAGGCCATTTTGCAAATTGAATATATCACCGGAATCAGCACGACGAGCTCTTCGACTTGGCACTGATTTCATGAGAATATGAGACTGTTGAATTTTGAGCATTTTGAGGATCCTCCTAATCAAGCTTAGTCAAAGGAAGTTAACCTCAACATGTAGCGATGGTCAAAGTCAACCCAAAACAATCATAAAATTTGTGTTCAAACTTGGTCAACTGAAGTCAATATTGCAGTCAATGCAGGTCAAAGTCTTCCTTTTGCCTCGATTTATGTGCCCAAACATGTGACCCGCTGAGAAAGAAATTAAGCCTAAATATCTAAGTCAAAGAATGCCCAAAAAGTCAAAGTCAACATTGGTCAAACTTCAGAAAAGTATGAAATTTTCGGCCTTGTAATTATGTCCAAAAATTCGACCTCCTTTGCCACACGTTTGAGAGAGAGAGAATGCCAAAAAATTGTATGACGAATGAAAGAAGGAGAGAGAAGAATGTGCGTGTGATGATGATGCCAAATGAGGTAAGAGGCCACTTGTATTTATACAAGTCGATGAGGGTGAAGTGACACATCCATTAGGCTACATGATGATGTGGTTGACCTGAACAATTTGAACATGTGCACATAAATTCAAAAAACACACTTTTTCTTGTCCAAATTAGATGATCTTTATATCAATTTTGGTCCTCTCGAAAAGAGGAATTTAATGAAATCATCATCTCCATCAAATGAGTTGTCTGAAGATGGAATTTGGCCCTAGTTTCCAATTTTTAAAAACATCCACATTCATTGGCATGCCCTTGTTGTGGGAGCGACTAGAAGGCCTCAGTCGCATGCATAGCTTGTCATGGGAGCGGTCAGGGATTCAGATAAGTGAAATGTCAAGTTTCCTTAAGGGTTGGTCACCTGGAAGGGTTGGTTGGCTCCTAAAGGTTATGTAGCATGTGTCAAAGGTCAGATTGGGTTAGTTTTATTGGTTCCACTTCCTTAACTATACATGGGGAGTTGAATCACATCATAGTAGCCTCTCGTCACATGTTTACGCCAGCAGACCGTTTAACTTGGAAAATGTGGGAGGAGGGTGTTACATAATGGTACCAGAGCGGGTTCCATTCTTTTTAGGTGATGTCTAGTTTCTATTATCTTTGGATGATATCTGATACTACATAGTGATATCATAGTGAGTTTTGTTCTCTTTGGGTGATGTCTGGTTTTCGTTCTCTTTGGGTGATATCTAATACCATAGAATGGTATTAGAGAATGGTTCAACACTTGGACTAGATGGGCGGAATGTGTTTGTCATGCATACATGTAGGTTGTATATGTGCTTGTTATGTATGCATCATAGTGGTCACTGTTATAGTTGTGTTGACATGTAGGAGTTGATGAAGTTGTTGTTAGGATGTGTTTGTCATGAATGCATGTCAGTCATATATGCATTTATTATGCATGTCAATGTTTATATGTTGTTATGCATGTATTGTCATGGTCATAGTTATGCATGTATAGTAGGTAAGAAATGCATTGTGATGGTCATTTTTATGGTATTGTGTCATCATGATGCTATTCATATGTTATGATGTTGATTTGTTGGTTGAGATGAAGCAAAAAATGTAGATCATCAAAGCAAGGTTGCAGCACTGGACCTCGGGGTAAGAGCAGATTGTCATATAGGTTTGTATGTTTGGCATGCAAGTATGTGGTTAATGGTTGTTAGAATCATTAGGGTTACTTACATGCTTGTCATTCTATTGTTGTTACGGTTACATGTATGATAAATGCTAGTTGATCAATGTAGTCATATGCACGTGTTGGATAGTCATGAATGACAGTAACATCTTGTTGTATGCATTGTGGTCATATGTCTAACGATTATGGTCATTGCAACTGAGGTCTTGATGTTATTATGTTTTGTTCTAATTTGGATCATCCTATGCATATGATTATGGTTATGACATTCAACTATGAGTTAATATATTATGATATTATGTCATACTAATTTAGACTGACTGTGCATATGTGAATGTTATGCATGAATGGAAATTGTTTATGAGTTTATGATGTGAACATATGAACTAGTTATTTTTATGGATATTATGACTTTATTTAAGTTTGAGTTGACATGTTGTGAAGTTATATCGTGCTAATCTAGATTGATTGTGCAGACAAGATAATCTTCCTTGAAATACATTAAGGTATGAGTTTGCTTATGTCATCTACTTGGTGCTTGAATGTTTGATTATGTCGTCTATTTGGTGTTTGAGTGTTTCATCATGTTGTCTATCTAGTGTTTCAAGTGTTTATTATGTCATCTATTTGTTGTTTGAATGTTTGATTAATTGCATGAGATGATTATGTGTCTATAATATTGCATGAAGTAATGATCTTGTTTTAAGATGGTTGTGTCAACACATTATGTGTTGAGATAGCTGATATATACTTGAATGTAAGTAGGTGATAGTTGTAGCATTATGTATTATGATTGTGAATGTGAGTTGATTTTTGAGTATGACATGGTTGTTAGATGTGATAAAGGTTGATTTCAAACTAATAGATATGTTGTCTTGATCTTTGAAATGTGTGGTTGACATGTGTGTCCAATTACAAGGCAGTGTGCTTAGCACAACAAGGTAAGATAGCTAGTATATTGTATATTTATTTATGTGCTGACAGTTATGTGTTTATGACAGTATGATACAGGGGATTGCTTGGCAAGATACTGCCATGAAAACTTAAAGAAGGCACGGGTTAAGCTTTCCTTTGGAAGCACTAAGAACCATGGGGATTGAGTCATGGTGTTTTTTGCTAGTCTTGTGCTTTTGGTCTTTTGTGATTTGTTGCGCTTGATTTGCGGCTGTGTTCATGTCTAGTGTATGGTCATACCACTTTGTTTGTGGTGTTGTATTGTTATTGGTTTTTCGTGATTTTCTTCTTGTTTGTTTCTTGTTGATTCCTTTTGTGTTTTGAGGGTCATGGAAATAGGTTGGGAAGGAGGAAGTTAATGGAGCTCAGGGAGAGCTGAATGAAACCAAATAGGTGATGTAAGACTCAGATGAAGCTTGATACATGAATAAGGGTAGTCGAAGGCAAGAGTATGATAGTGAATTGGATTGGTTGGGTCCATTGTTGTAAATGAATGGTGGCAGGACAATCATGATAAAGGTAATTGGGAAGGTAAACTAAATGGATTTGAGATCACAGATGCCTTGGCTAAGTTGGGAATTGTTGTTCTCAATGTTGTGCATATTGTGTACAGATAAAGGGAGTTCTCTCAACCTTAAACCTTATGATATCAGGTAAGTGTGTTGTGACTAGGATTATGTTTATGTTTATATATGCATATATATATGTATGTCGTTCACTGGCAGGGTCGTTAGGATTGTTTTGTGTTAGTGTACACACACACACACACATACACACACACACATATATATATATATATATATATATATATATATAAAACTTTGAAACGGGAACTATAAACTCAAAATGGGAACTCTAGCCAAAAAAACCCCGTAAAAACATAAAAACAGTGCTAATTTTTTCTAGGGTAAATTTTCAACATATTTTAAAAATGGGGGTGAGTACCAATGTTTTGTGCAAAAATTGTCCAAAAAACACCCTCAAAACGAAAAGTGTTGACACTGGGATAACATTTCGAAATAATGGCATAAAATATTTTATCATGACCCCGAAAAACATTAAAATTAAAAAAAAAAATAATGAAAACATAAAATAAAATTAAAAATTAAAAAATTAAAGCAATGAAAAAACACAAAACAAAAAAAAGGTTGAAAAAAAAATAACAAAACATAAATTAAAATATATACTAAAAAAAAAGACAAAAAAAATCAAAAAAAAATTCAATCATAAAAATGTAAACAAAAAACAAAATTAATGATAAGAATTAAAAAACTAAAAAAAATAATAATAATAAACAAATAAATAGTAAAAAAAACATATTAAAAAAAAATAAATAAAATAAATAAATAAATTATCTTGTAAACAATAAAAAAAATCGACAAAGGAAAAAAAAAAAAAAACAAAAAACAAAAACAAAAAATCAAAAAACAAAAATATGGAAAAGATATATAAAAATAATAATAATAATAATAATAATTGTTGAATTTAAGCTTTTGTGATCCATATCAAGTTTAATGAGAAATATTTTAGCGGAAATCACATTGTAATATTTTTGTCGACGTTTCGAACCAACAAGTGTGGTTCATAGCTACAAGTTAAATAGGGAGAGCAGATCTTCCAATGCCTATATTTGACTAGGAAACAACTATACTGGACCAGGCAATTTTACTTAGAAACGGCTCAATTTGACTGGTCAACTCAACTGGAATGAGGGAGAGGAAATCTTATTAATGTCATTGTTATATTCATTACCAACATTTGAATAAAAGTAAAGTGAGGAAAAGTTATTAATGTTATTGTTATATTCAATACCAGCATTTGAATAAAAGTAAAGTTTTTAAAATAGTTGTTACAATTATAATAAAATGTTAGTAAATTAACATGGCATCACTACATCATTTACCTCCACTTTCGGGGATAGCCGGAAAATGCAAAGCTCAGTTAACGAAATGGACTGCACCTTTGAATTTGTGGCGCAAAATCGTGTCAAACAACTATAAACTTGACCCTTTTCTGACACCATCAAATTATGGACCCTCAGGAATCTCGAAGATTACCCCAAAGATTCCTTCCTAAAGATGGCCGAAAAATCAATTGCTCGGATGAACATTTTGAGAACACCATTGCGCTCCTTGCGAAATTCTGTGAAAAATTACTCTAAAGTCAACATCATTTTGCCTCAATCAAAAATGAGTGTCTAGGGGAATCTTTTAGAATGCACAAGATTATGAAAAATCCCTTCTTGTTAGAAGCCTGAATTTTTGCTACTCGAATGGGGTAATAGACCACACCATCACGTTCCTTGCAAAATTCTGGTTTTTTTAGTATAAAGTTGACATGTTTTTGTCACTGTGAAAAATCACCCTCTAGGGAATCTTTTAGATTCCTCACTGCATCAAAGAATATTCCTCTAGAATGTTATCCCTCAGAAAAATTTCCCAGCTCATGGTTTCGCTTTTCGCTCGGCCTCGACTCAGCGCTCCTCCCTTCGTTGTCGACAAATGAAATAACTTCAGTTTAATATAATGTTTGAGGCGGAAAAACCAACGTAAGGTCACTAGGCCATTTGCGAAGATCAAAAATAGTGCGTGGGTGGTCCAGGTTCAAAACACGATCTGGGCAAGTTTTGGTTGGGCGCGTTTGAATTCCATAACCTTTACGATTTGGTTAATGTATTGTTTTGGCGCATTGAGGTTTTTTGGAGTTGGCGGTTATGGCACATTTGGCAGTGTACATACAGTGGCAGTGGGCATATTACATTTGCCATTGACGATTTATTTAATAGTTAGCACTTAACATTTGTTGGCATGTGATGTGTTATGGTATGGTTGGTTGGAGTGGGACCACCCGTGGGGCAGGTCGACCAATGGCCAGGCGGGTTTAATCCCCACCATCCCCAGTTTGGCAGTCAACGGCCCAACGACCATATAACATATTATGTGTTGTTTTATATAATGCAGTTGCACCCACGGTTTATAATATAAAATAACCGACTGGGGGTGGCGGGGATGGCAACCCACCACCCCATTTTTAATAATAATAATAATAAAATAGTTTTTTAAACACATTAGACAAAAAAATCTGACTGGAAATTTGGGATCACTGAAAAAATTAAGTAGGCAACAAATTCGACCTTTTCGACTGACGGATTTCGTGTCGTCCCTTCGCCAAATTGTTGCCTCATTAGTCGCTGCCACTTGGCCAAGTTTGACCAGAAATTTCACTGTGAATATCTTGAGCATACGAACTCGGATTTGAGCCTCATTCGCAACGGTAATCAAGACAACGAGCACTACAATCTGGTCCTGGTTTCACTTCAATCTGAGAACTTTGATTTTTGAGCTTTTGTTGAGCCACTTCTAAATTATGAGTGTGTTGAGAGCCACCTGGATCATTCCTCTCCACTGAAGAGATTTTGGTCCTCCAAAAGTATGAACATAATCTACAATTGTTGCGTTATATTCTCTGCATCACAAGTGTCCTGACAGGTCACACTTCCTTCTCCTTCACTCTTGTTCTTCGGAGCCATAAGTGATGATCTGACACGTGTCCTCTGCAAACTTGAAGTACCATCTTTGCAAACTTACACGTTCAATTGCATGACCAATCATGACCCAGAAATCTTCATTCTTGCCAAAAGTTTATAAAACACACTCTTTGGTCAAGTTTACATCAGAATAGAAACCAATACCCCAATTATCAATAACAGGCCAAAACATCATCGTTGCTTTAATAAGTGATGAAAAACACATCATCACTTTTACAATTACTCGCAACACATGATTTACAAAGTGAGGCCATGATAATCTACTATATCTAGAGAAACCATCTCTCACTCGTGAAAGTGAAGGGGTCGTCATCTCCCTGTGGCAGATTCACTTTTTGAACAACTTTTTCCAACTAGTTTCTGCACGGGTGTTTTGTCCTTGAAACGTTGCTTTGGATGGAGCCTCCAACATGTGGCTCTTTGATGTCCACCTCTGTTACAGTGACTGCAATAGTATTATTCTTCCAAACCTGCTTAACCTTCTTCTTTACCTGATGTGGAGATGACCTTCCACGCCTCATCCTCTTTCTTGCTGCCATTCTCTTCCAGCACTCAGCAACCACATGGTTATGCAATCCACAAAAACTACATGGTTTTATATGTCATGATTTATGTTTATCATTAACATGCTTGTAATCAAAATGAACATTAGAATATTGAGCTTGCCTTAGCTCTTCCTTTGCAATGTGCATTGTCATGGGAGGATTGTGATGTGTTCTAATCATCATTGTTCTCTTATGGCTTCGAGAATGCTTTGGAAGCTTCTAATACCTTTGAGAACTCTCCTTCAATGTATCCCAAACCTACAAATGGAGATCTTTATACAACTTCCAATGGTTGAGTCATTCCTTTGCCATTAACACCAAATCCTCCTCCTTTATACCCCATCTTGGTAAGGAGTCTCATGCAATTCCCTGAAATGGGTACCTCCATGTTTCCAACAGAAATAACATCATGTGAACATGAAACTGAGGAACGATCAACATTGTTTACCTCAACTATCAATTCTAAATTAGGTGATGACGGCTTCGCTAAACCTTCATTGCGCTTCAATTTTTCCAAGGCCTGTTTGTGACTCGTAGTTGAAGCTGCAATCTTTGTTTCTCCTCTTTTTCTGCTCGCAGAGGTCTCCTTGATTCAACATTCTCTGCTTGAAGGCTCTGATTGATCTCCTCATCTGAATGATGAGAAGATGATGAAGGAAATGAATGTTCACTCGAGGGGGTAGATGGAGCATCATCCTCTGCTCTTTCTTTCTCCTATTCCTCTCTTGACATCTTCTCCTCATAATCTACATACATTAAATCTACCATGCGTTCCATCCTGAAGAGGTCCTTGTAGATATCTTTGTTGTTCTCCATTTCCCTTCTTGTTGCATGTTCAATCATTCACACTCGCAATTCACATCAGCAAGAAGACCGCTCTGATACCAAACTTGATCTGGATCTCTTCAGCTACCAGAATTAACCAAGATCTTTTACTTTTGTGATATTAGCAGAATTGCATATGAAAGAGTATGAAAATCCATATGTGCATACTATAAAGAAGATAAAACATAACGACAACCATCAAATCAAAGAACGCACACACATTGATAACGAAGTTCACCCAGTGTGGGTTACGTCTTCGGGCCCAGTGTCAAGAGTGGGGAGGTCACTTCATTAAATGTTGCAAGATGATGATGATTACATAGTACATTCTTTGTCATTACAAAGATAAATTCCCTCAACCAGAGTGACATGTCTCTCCACAAGACATTCTTCCTATAAGAACTCTCACTCAAATGGGCCCTCCTTCAGCATGACAAACTAATAAATCTCACACGACGTGGCATACAAGTGTCCCAACAACAAAAACATCATCTCAGCAAAACAAAAGAAAGACATGGCATCGCTACATCATTTACCTCCACTTTTGGGGATGGATGGAAAATGCAAAGCTCAGCTGACAAAATGGACAGCACCATTGAATTCGTGGCACGAAATTATGTCAAACAACTATAAGCTTGATCCCTTTCTAACACCGTCAAATTCTTGACCCTCGGAATATCGAAGATTCCTCCTGAAGATGGGCGAAAAAAACCACTACTCGGATAAAAATTCTGAGCACACCACTGCACTCCTTGCGAAATTCTGTGAAAAATGACTATAAAGTCGACATCATTCTGCCTCGGTCAAAAATCAACCTCCAATGGAATCTTTTAGATTCCACAAGATTCTGTAAAGATTATTTGTTGTTGGATGCTTGAATTTTTGTTGCTCAAATGGGGAAATAGACCACACCATGTTCCTATGAAAATCAGGTTCTTTTGAGTATAAAGTTGACATGTTTTTGTCATTGTGAAAAATAACCCTCCAACAAATCTTTTAAATTCCTCACTGCATCAAATAATATTCTGTGGAATATTCCCTAGAATATTCCCCCTCAAAAAATGTGTCTGACTCCTAGTTCTGCTCGGCCTCAGCTCGGCGCTCCTGCTTCCATTGTCGGCAAATGAAATAACTTCAATTTAATATAATGTTTGGGGCAGAAAAACAAACGTAAGGCCATTAGGTCGTTGGCGGAGATCAAAAATAGTGTGTGGGTTGTCTGAGTTCAAATCCCAACTTGGGCAAGTTTTGGTTGGGTGCGTTTGAATGCCATAACCGTTACGATTTGGTTAACATATTGTTTTGTTGCATTGATGTTTTTTGGAGTTGTCAGTTATGGCGTGTTTGGCGGTTTACATATGACATTTGGCGTTGACGGTTTGTTGAACCGTTAGCACCTAACGTTTGTTGGCATGTGATGTGTTATGGCATGGTTGGTTGGAGTGGGGCCGCCCATGGGGTGGGCCGGCCAATGGTCGGGTGGGTTTGATCCCCACTGGCCCCAATTTGGTGGTCAACGACCCAACGACCGTGTAACATATTGTGTGTTGTTTTATATAATGTGGTTGGGTCATGGAACGGGGTCCCAGGTTAGAACCACAGGCCTCGACTTACGATTTATAATATATAATAACCAACCGAGGGTGGCAGCCAGCCACCCCATTTTTAATATTTTTTTTAGTTTTTTAAAACACACTAGACAAAAAAAATCCGACCGGAGATTTGGTGTCACCAGCAAATTTAAGTAGGCAACAAATTTTCCCTTTTCGACCATCGGATTTCGTGCATAGTCCCTTCGCCAAATTGTTGCCTCGTTAGTGGCTGCCACTTGGCCAAGTTCGACCAGAACTTTGACCATGAATATCCTGAACATATGAACTCAAATTTGAGTGTTGTTCGCATCATTGGAATCAGAACGACGAACACTACGATCTGGTCATGGTTTCACTTTAATCCGAGGACTTTGATTTTAGAGTTTTTGCTAAACCACTTCTGAATTCTGAGTGTGTCTGGAGCAACCTGGATCAATAACGATCAAGAATAGGTGTTCATGGACAAGGATCGATGATTTGTTTGACTAGATGAAGGGAGCGGCATTGTTCTGTAAGATTGACTTGAGATCTAAATATCATCATGTACGCATCCAAGAAGAGGACATCTACAATACTATTTTCCAGACCAAGTATGGGCATTATGAATTTGTTGTAGTTCATTTTCATCTAACTAATGCTCCATCTACTTTCGTGTGTTTGATGAATAATGTGTTGCCTCCTTATCTGAGAAGTTTATGATTGTATTCATTCATGATATATTGATATATTCTAACAATGAGAAAAAGCATGTCAAACACTTAGCAGCGATATTGAGATTGCTAAGAGAGCATCAATTGTATGCCAAGCTTAGCAAATGCAGTTTCTTCATGCAAAGGTTCATTACTTGGGGCATGTTGTTTTCAAGGAAGGCATAGCAGTGGATCTGAAAACAATAAGAGCTATCATGGAATTCACAATTTTTGTCAGTTTAGTCTTTGGCACTCTCATTCTATTCTCCCTCATACTCTTGCACACTTAGAGTTTCTTGGAACACTCTTGGAGGATTTTGGGCATATTTTGGATTTGGAGACGGAGCAAAGGAAAAGCAAGAAAGTGCAAGAGGATATCGTATCAACAACTACAACGGGTTGCATTGCAGGTACCGAGTTGCAAGTATGATTTATTTGCTAGTTTTGACATGCATGGTGTATGCATGTGGTTATTTGGTTATGATTTCTCAGTGGCATGGAGGATTGTCTAGATTAACAATGGTTTTTCCTAAGCCTTGTCATTTCCTAGATAGCCATGGTGTTGTGGGTTTTCCCATCTGTTTTCTTATTGGTACTCATGTTCCTTATGGTTGTGGGTTGAGTTATTAGTTCTTGGAGCCTTGGTTGGACAAATGCTTTCGAAGCCTTGGAACAACTTAGGTTGAGTTACTATCCCTACAAGCATTGGTTGGACAAACGCTCTAGAGCCCTTGGTGGATTAAGTTACTAGTCTTGTAACCTTTGTTGGACAAACACTCTGGAGCCCTGCGGCAACTATGGGTTGAGTTACCAGTCTTAGAGTCGGGTTGCAACAAACGCTCTGGAGCCTTGGACAGCTTGGGTAGAGACCAGTCTAGTGATGGTTAGTGATGTTCAGACGTGATGTGGAATCAATGGTTGAGGGTTGAGGTGGTTTGGCCTCTGGAAGCCCTGATATGGTTTTGCTTGGTTTATTCCATGAGATCCCACATTCATGTTTGGAATATGGCACGGGGGTGATTTGCTTAAAAAAGATTTGGTTCAGCCCAATCAATGGTCAAGTGGTACGTGGAAGCCCCTGACTTGGTTGGCTTTGCATATGTTAATATGAGCTCCTTTCCTCTTGTAATTCATGAGTATTTATACTTTTTATTATTGTGGCTTAAATGGTTATTCTGTCATTGTTATTATATGATGGTTGTAAGCATGGTTTTATGACAGGATTTAGTTGTGGCTTTTAACATATTTTGATTCGTAAATGAATTGTTATTGAATGCATGACCTGATAGATGTTTTTGCAACTGTTATGAGAGGGCATTAGACCTTGTTGACTCCCAGATAAGTATGAGACCCCTATATTTAGTCATGTAATTATGACCTATAGATTGCATGTTCATGATGTGTTTGATGAAATGTTTGTCATGGTTAGGATGGGTCAGGTTAAGTCCTTGATCAAGTTTTGATTTAAAGGCTTTGTCTTTGTGTCATTTATCATTCTTGAGAGTTTCATCAAGTTTTGGGCATAGGCTTGGATCCTAGCCCTAAAAAAGTGGCTCAGAGCTCGAAGCCGCTGGAACAGAACTGAGTAATTTAGTCTGCAGTTGCTGGGAAGCAAGCTTATGGGAGCGACTAGAGGGTTACAGTCGCTAGCTTGCCTTGTCATGTGAGCGACTAGGAGTCGAGTTCAATGAAAAAGCAATTTAACTCGGGGTTTGGGCACCCGGAGTGGTTGTTTGGCTCTTGGGGATCCTATAGCTTCTGAGGAAGGTCAGTATGGTTTTAGTCCGTCGAATCCACTTCCTTAACTTTACTTAGGAGGTTGAGTCACATCATAGTAACTCTTCATCACAAATTTGCCCCGGTGGACCGGTGAACTTAGGTAAGTGTGGGATGAGGGTGTTATAGTCAAAGCCACGTAATGCAATTGGGGCACCTTCCATACATTGAATGCTATGTCGCCTCTCTTCCATCTCTCTACTCCTTTATGTTGTCTAAAACTTCATTGATTCTTGTCATAGTATCGATGTGAGCGGCAAACTCCTTCACTATGTCCCCTCAGTCATCCTTAACTTCTTATTCTCACTCTCGCAAACCAGCATAGCTCCATCTCTCCCTTACGCCATACATGCACTACTCTTCCTCTCACAATCTTTAGTCTCTCTAGTTATCTACTCTTGCTTATCCTTAAACTTCCTTCATTTGTTTGTTGCCACCAACATTTTCTTGATTGGTGTTTTATAACCATCTCGTTGGTTACCCCCCCTCTCACACCATCATGCCACTGACCACTTATATCATTGTCTTCATATTTGAATCACTGCACCCCTAATCTAAACTCATGCGATATATTTTCATCTCCAGCTTGAAGAGATAGTAGGCATGTGCTTAGTCTTAGGATGGCTCCAATTCGTTCTAGCTTTGTACAGTTCACTTCATTGTCAGCCCCTCCAATCTTGTCATCCTGGCACCCAAAGGATTGAGAAGTTAACACACATGCTCTCATCCAATGTGAATATCTTATTTAGAATAATGTCCAAAACTTTATTTCACTTTAGTATCCATTAATAAGCTAGGGATGATCATCCTTTTTCCTCCACCCGTGGCTCTCACCACGTTGCTTGCTAACATTGTGTTTCTTGATTAAGTTTGTGGTTGGATTACTTTGTTGTGTGTCGTTGGTATTGCACCGGGGATTAAAATAAGGTTTTATGTCTAGTACAATGGAATGATTGCCTAGACTCTTTTTGTAGGATTCTTTTGACCAATATGCCCCTAACATTGCACGCTACACACTGATGTTGATATCGCACGAAACTTCCCTGATGCATAGTATCTCTCCCACATCATGCAGTATGTTTATTTTGCAACAACCTAGAATCTTCTACTACCAAAAAGTGATGATAAACTGCTAAAAACTTAATCTAATAACTAACTGCATCTTAGATTCAGAAATCAAATAGCACACTTTATTTATGTTCCTCCTATCTCCTTATGCATGGCACACAAAAAACTGACTATCCCTAAATAGCTTCAACAGACTCTCGTTAACAAATCCTTCTCGTGGTACCATCCATAATTTCCTGTTGCATAGCTCCTGCATCAGTCACTTGCTTGATCACGTATGATCCCAACCAATGCATCTGAAATTTGGTTGGGTGCTTTAAAAATTTGTTGTCATATAACAACACTAAGTCTCTGGGTCGAAACATATTTTGTTTAATTCTCCTAACGTGCCATGCTTTCTCTCTTGATTTTTGCACATCCTTATGGAACCAGGGTACTATATGATCTTCCTCTAACTATAGGAGCTCCTTCAATATATATTGCATTGCATTGGGTTCTTCTAGTTTTGTAGTTGTCGCAATGCACAAACTAGGTACCAAAAATTCCATTGGGATCACTGCCTCCTGCCCATATACTAATTGTAAGGGTGTTTGTCCGGTAAATTCTTGCATGTAGTCCTATATGCCCACATGACCATTGGTATCCTCAAATCCCAATCATCACACTGCTCGTTACACACCTTAGTGAGCATGGTCTCCAGGATCTTGTTAAAGGCATCCATTGTACCATTAGCTTGGGGATGGTAAGGAGTGAGCTTTTGATGGTAAATATGAAACTCCTCTGTCAACACTGCAATAGTCTTGTTCAGAAAATGAGTGCCTTGGTTGCTTTCTGGTCACCACATTTTCAAATAGAAAACACGCAGTTGTCTCTACATTGCAGTATTTGAGTGGCATGACTTCTACCCATCAAGTCAAATAATCAGTAGCAGTAATGATGTATCACGTGTCAGTCCTCCTTACAAGTGGGCTAATGGAGCCCACAAAGTGGGTTTACCATTTATCAAACGATTATATAGTGAGTTGGGGAACCAAGGGCATGTTATCTATCCTTGATGACTCCCCACTCACTAACATACATCGAAGACCTTGAAAAATTCTTTGGCATCTCTATGTTCAGGTAGGCTGCCACAATCATGCGTGCAAGATCATTTGCGTCGTGGCCCTTCCTGCATAATGTCCTTCGACAACGCCTGCATGCGCCTTGTTAAGTATCATGGGCCACTCATGTTATAACACACATCTACATAGTATCCTATCTGCACGCAACTTATACAAATAACCCACAATAAGCTGGTAATTTGTGGCCTTCACAACCAATTATTTCCTTTGTGCGACGATATACCCCTCCAATGTCATTCCTGTACGAAAAAATATTGCAATCTTTGCAAATTGATCATCTACCATTATCACAGCGAAAAGTTGTGCATCTGGCAAATTGTCTTCTAGGTTCTATGCATCCTCACATGTGATCATGCAAAAGTAATCAAGCCCTGCATTCTGCCTGGCTTAAACACCACTTGAAAATCATACTCCTGAAAATACAATAACCACCTACAAATCCTCCCCGCTCCCCAAGACAGGGTTGTTGATGACGTACTTTAGTGCATAGTGGTCCATGTACAATTTGAACTTGTTACCCAGCAGATAATGTATAAATTTTTTAAGTGTGCACACCATCGTGAGTCCCTATCTCTCCATTGTGGTGTACTTCAACTCCACTACAAACAACTTCCTACTAGCAAAGGAGATGGTACCGTTATCGAACCAGCGTAGCCGGACACCGATTTAGCTAGTTCGGTCGAGCTAGTCTATACGGAAAAATGGTGGCAACTCAGACTTTAGACTCAAATATTTTTTCTTAATGCCTCTACCCCTCTCCCAAGCCTATAAAAGTGACCAAACCCCCTCACATTTACTCACATCTATCTCATTGCATTTGTATGAGCATTTGTGAGGACTTTGTGAAGAGATGGAGTTGGTTTTTGGAGCAGTAGTGAGAAGGAGCCATGGGTTTCCCCATCTGACTTTGATTCAAAGTCTGAGCCAGATGATCTTGCCTTGTTTAGTAGTTGTAAAGGCCATTTAGAGCCTCCTTGGTTATGTGTTTTTGTTCTCATCTCTATACATTACATGTATTGGATAGTGCACTGGGTGCCATTTTGATATAATAGATATATTCATGAGCATACTTTGATCATATGTTGTCTTCTCTCTATATTCTAATGCTTTGAGTTTGGAAACATGAATGAAAATCTTTAAAAATATGTTTTTTCATAATAAAAAATAAATATTTAATGTATTTTTTACAACAACCGAATCATTGAAATCAACTAGGCCGAGTCGATACCGAGTCAGAGTCGGAGTCAGAATCTACCCTTGGTCGGTTCTGATTCTGAGTCGGAGTTTTAAAACTATGGTTTGAATACACACTCCAAGAAAAAATATCAGCTAGCCCCCAAAAAGAGGAATGAATTGGTCTACATCCACTACAATTTATAAGTCCTTCGATTTTAGCACTCAAAAAGTTAGGAGCTGGAATCATAAATTCTTTTCAAATGATAAATTTCGATTATTTACCATTCATTATTTTCAACACTTCATTTGCCACTTATCTAAAAAGTAAGTTTTTCAGTATTAACAGTGCAAAGAGGAAAGATGATCAAGCCATCAAGGCAGACAAGGTTGATCCAACATCATATTGGGTTGTTGAGCCAGAGGAACCACTGCTCATCAGCAGATGAGGACTTCAAATTTCACAACAGCGAGGCATGAACATCAGGGGAAGAGACCTCTACTTCCCATTCTCAAGTCTTGACTGATCAATATTTGCTTCATGCCACAGTGCAGCATCCATGATGCTTTGGAGTATGTACCATGTAGTTTGCACTTCAAAACAATATTATATTTGATAATATGTATTAAATGTATGCCAATTTTTATATTAATGTTATTATTAGGTGAAATTTTGCAATTTTTTGAAATCTGAAACATACTCTTGCTCTCTGCCTCAGCTATTTGCTTGCTGAGTTTGAGTTTGGCAACTATGATTTCAGGCAATTTTACATTTATTTCTCATCTGATGGCATGACAAAGAAGGGTGTTTATATTTATTGATCAAATGACATGCTAAAACATAGAATTCAACCATGTTCCATGTGAAGGTGAAACCTTGGATTGACAACAAAACTGAAAGCCATTCACTCAGTTGCATGGAAAAGACAATCAAAAGTGAATTACTATAGTTAGCAACATCTGTTGCTAAGCATTGGCACCTAAACATCATTACAAATCAAGAACACACTTTCAGATAATGAAACAACAAGAATGTTTCTGCCATAGAAGAAAATGCCAAACACATTTAAATTCTTTAAAAGGTCAAAGTGATAATTCTGAGACTGTATAGAGCCATATATCAGAGTTAGAATTGAATAATGACTTTCATCAAAGCATGGAGAACAAAAATCTTATTTAACAATAAAAGAGAGTGACCTATGAGCAAAGTTTGAAATGTTTTCTTCGGTGACATCCACCATACTGCGACTCTTGCTCTGATCACCAACTTATTTTATTATACTGAGTCATTTGGCATTCAATGCTAGGAGAGCTTCTGTAGAGTGTTCCAGCTTAACTCTATTTTCTGTTCTCACCACTAAGGGCCCATCACCCTAGGGTATTCTCCAAGAGACATTATAGGATAGATTCTCATCATGAACATTGTCATTCTTATATCTGAGAACTATAGCAAGTCCCTCCTCACTTACAACCTATCTCACTACTATGTTATGATTGTATTTATAGTTGACTCCCTGTGATACGTAAGTTTTTCTTTTTATTGTTGTTCTCTCAGCTTTTGGTTTTCTATTGTACCTTTGGGAGATGAATTTTGCACTACCCTTATCACCATTTTGTTAGGCTATGCATGCCAGTCCGATTGACCTATTTATCCAATTTCATTTCATTTGTTTCATCTTTTCTGTCTATTCCCCTTGGTACTAATATACTTAGCATGTCCTCCCTCCAAACTGCTGACAAACGTCAAAGGCAAACCTGTTTTCTATGGCCTAAATCAAATTGTATTATGGGAAAAATACTAGATTAATTAGTAAAGCACTTAAGCTCTTTCCTTCTGTTACACTATTTATTCATAATGTCCATGAAGAAAAACAATAATGCAAATGTCAAAACAATATGAATGCTATTAGTTGACGCAGCCTTGCTCACCCAACCTGATCCCCATTTCACCATATACCATATTTAATTATCAGTGCTTAAATCCATAGTATAACCATTACAGCTTTCCTAACCAAAAAAAAAAAGAGAAAACTTTCTTTACAAGATAGTTACTTCATAAATTCCAAATTGTAAGTAAATAAATAGTATATGAAACAAGTCTTTGGAAACAACCATATTTCAACCTTCCTATTATATGATAACAAGATAAAAGTAGAGTGCTGTTAGCATGAAGAATCCCTCGAGTCCAAAAACTACAAAGCTGCCATGCTTCTAATATGACAAGAAGTTTTCTAAAGCATGACTTTTGTTTGCAAAAATACATTTACATATGAGAGAAGTGCCAGTTCCCTTTGTACATCTCAATAATTGCAATAAAATCATATTACGTCAAGAGAAGAATCTGACAAAGCTGGAAAATATAAGAATAAAGCATTCCCAGTGAACAATAAATAGATTGAAGCATAAGAGGCAGGAAGGGGAGTTTGTTATTGAGAAGATAAGGATGTAAAAAACGACCCCAAATTTCAGCAAATATCATGCCCCAGATATATAAATGACCAAGTTTTCCAACTAACCCACTCTTTGCGTTCTCCTTATTGCAAAATATTGCAATCAAATGAGATTGTAGATCTGGTCGTACCTTAGCTAGGGAAGGGTAGCCACAAGAAAGATGTCCTCTGGCATTTTCATTGCTACAGTACAGAGAGAAGCTTCTCCACATAACTGCTCCATGTACGATAAGGAGAAGAACCTTCACAGGATATTCTTCATCTTCATAAAGCAGTGGAAACATAGAATAACAAGATACTGCATGACAGAAAAACAATGAAGAACCTTTCTGATTAGAAAAATCTGGAATCCTGCAAATAATCTGCTATAACCTTAACCAATGAATAAAGACTTACAATAAATTATCAGAATAGACAGCCTTCTGTGTATGAATATAATGTTTTGTTATCTACTTCCTGAATGTGACCAAACCCTGAGCAGTTGTAAAAGGAAACATGCCAAACAAATTCATAACTAGGAAATTGGGAAAACCCAAACAGAGAGAAGAGACAGATACAATAGACCAGGCTAAAGTATTAAGGAGAAAAGCAAACCTATTGACAAAATAATATAGTGGCCTGCATCCTCTGAACTGACTATGGCAACCAAGCTCAGTGGGATGACAAAGTGCAGGGAGGCTTTCTCGTGAACATGCCATCCAAACATGAATCCACATGTATATGCATATGCAACCCATTGTGTAATGTGCTGTTGCTGTGGACGCCTCCATATTTGGATGATGCATGGAAAGATTGATAGCACCACCAAAAAAAGACTCATCATAGGTGTGATCTGCCAACCTCATAAACCCAAATAAACAAACTGTGTAATAAGGGAAAAAATGACTAAGTTATAGAAATATAAATTTGACAGAAATATGAAAAGGAATAAGGTAGTAAGAAACCTGTGGCAGCACAGCATAGGGCGCAGAATCACCAACAAGTCCACCAGTCAAGGAGGCTGTTGCAGTATGGATATTGAAACCAAGCCTCCTAAGAGAAAAGGAAATAACTTTATCAGCTGTATTATAAAGTGCCCACACATTTGGAGCCCAGTATGCATGACAGAGGCCTCTTCCAAATGGAAATAACCGCTTCACTACTTGTGAAATCTGCAAGCAGAACCTACAACAATCAGAATCGCAAAGTAAGCATCAATAAATCCAAATATTCATCTAGAAAGAATTCTCACTAGGTACCCTGTTTCAGTCATGCAAAGGAGATCAAGTCATATATCAATAGCTACAATAATTACGTTTTTTGCAAATATGCCACGTAAAGATATTATATAACTAATAGCAGTCCATCGTCAAAATAAAAAATGATTGCAAAGTACGTGTGACTCTTAAACCTAAAGTACTACATGCTTAGTGTTGGCAAGCAAACATAATTGTAGGCCAGATCGATTCATAAGCAAGAACTGTAATGAAGAGCTGCAAAAATAACTAAATAAGGAAACAGATGCTCAGTTAAAAAAATCTTAATTCTCAAGGTTAAAGGCAATTGTTGATTATAATGTTTGACTATGAGCGAATAAAAAGGCACAAAATTTTGTAAAAATGTGGAATGC
This sequence comes from Pinus tabuliformis, assembly GCA_031772625.1. NCBI lineage: Eukaryota > Viridiplantae > Streptophyta > Pinopsida > Pinales > Pinaceae > Pinus > Pinus tabuliformis. Next base: position 706,296,539 of record CM062820.1, read on the forward strand.
CAAGGGAAAAATCTTTTAAATATTCAGAAAACATCAGTTAAGATTCATTACAATAGGAGTTTACCAAATTAAAAACATTTACCAGCTCTCCAACTTTTTGGACTCTCATGGACAAGTCCAGGAAACTCTTCTCCGTTTAGACTTCTGGAACCATGTTCACACGTTGTTATCTTTCACATTCCATGTCTTCAAATATCTCCCACACTTTAACTGCTTGAGCAATCTCAAGCTCCTCTTCAAATGTTCTATACCAAAAATATGGTTCTCTTTCTCTTCAATGTTATATCTCAACAACTCTTTCCAGCATTCGTCTTCCACATATTTTCAATTCCAACTTTTTGCATGATTTTCCACACCTCCATCTGCCTCATATCTATTGACCTTTTGCTTTTTCCCTTTTTCAGGTTTTTTCCCTCTGCTCATTTCTCACTTCATCCTATCCTTCGTATTTACATGTAAACATAGGCATTTCATATTCCAATAGTTCCATCTCTATCTTTATCAACAGTTTTAAAACCTCATGATCAAGGACTAGAGAAAAGTTTGAGGAAGCCCCTTATGAGACTTGTTGAGAAATGTAACTAATTTCGGTCTTCATAATTGTTGTACTCATTTCAATATATAAGAAAATTATTATTATTAAAGCATGGGTTTCATGCTCATTATTGATGGTCTTCTAGGTAAAAGCATGTTCTTCGTGCTTCTAGGGTTTTTTAGGTCTTAGGACTTATTGTCATGAGCCAATGGAATCAACATCATGTTTATAAGACCCTTCTAGGCAATTTGTAATTGTAAAAAGAATTATTTTAGAGTTTAGAAAGTCCTGGAATCTCCAAGAGTACAAGTCGGCCCTGGGATCATCAACTCAGCTTAAAGGAGGGAATTTGACCCCTTGAGAAGGCTATATAAAGGAGCAGTTCGACTTCATTTGGCACACACTCACTCACAAGTTCGATCTACAAGAAAAAGTTCGATCTGTAGTTGAGAAAGGCTAAAGAAGGAGAGCAAAAGTCTAGAAGTTGGAAGGGCGAAATTTCTTGTTTTTGGGCTCTATCTCTCTCACACGTGCAAAATTTTAGGGTTTTTGGGTTGCAGAAACAAGTTGAAGTTGCAAGTCCAAGTTGCAGTAGGACGAAGTGCAGAATCTGGTAGCTAGAGGAGGGAAAACCCTTGTCTTGACCTCGTTGACCTTGGGATAGTTGTCTTGCTCTAAGTAGGTCTCAAGAGGAGGCTATATTAGGGTTTCCAAGAAGCCGCGAGGACAAAGTTGCAGATCAAGTAGCAGTGTTGTCGCTGGCAGGTCAAAGTTGCAAGGCGTAGCAGTTTGGTGTAGAATAAAGGAAGGTCTTGAGAAAGGGCTGACTTAGTACTAGGAGAAGGACTTGTCTAGGAATTGGGTCTTTGTATCTCATTTCAAGCAAATTCTAAAAAGAGAGCCTATATTTGTGTCCTCTTATGTTATTGTTATTGTTATTTTTCTTGATATTGTTTGATGAAAGATCTAACTAAAGATTCACAAGCACTATCAAGGTTGAGAAAAATAAGATATAATAGTTGTCGCTTTACATTTTCTAACATGGAATCAGAGCTAAGGTGAACAAGGAAGGCAGCTGGAAAGGAAACTAGAAAGGATTGTTGATCAAAAGATAGAAAGCTCTCGAAGCCTGAAAGAAGAAGACTGCAAAATTGTCTCTTTAAAAGATCTAGTTAAAGGCTCATTGTTAGAAGACCCTTCTAAACTAGGGTTTCTACATTGAATAAGATCAAGACTACATCAATCTTGCAAGGATGGTGTTGATCTCGCAAAAAGGAAGCTTATTTGTAAGGCATCAATCTTGGAAGTTGTTGGTGGAGGAATCCTAGGGAACATTTTTCAAAGACATCATCAAGAACTCTCTAAAGGTTTTAAAAGAATCAAGAATGTTGGAGACATCATCAAGGAAAATCTTGGTCATCAAGTAAGTAACATATTATTACATCATGCCTGAATCTTCAAGTCATATGGGTTATTTCTGCAAAGCATTGTTTTAAGATCCGACCGACTCAGAACCGACTCGGCCGAGTTGGTCCAAGCCAGATAAAAAATTTTCAACCCAGCAGAAAATTCGGTTCGATCAGCCGAGTCAGTGATGACTCGGCCGACTTGGCCGGATCCGTAACTACTCGGTCAGGTAGCTGACAGTGGCCAGTGAACCATAAAAGCACACCTTTTTTTATTTTTATTTTTATTTTTCTAAGTGTGGGGGACTCCAAAGGGGTTTATGAATTAGTTTGTTGGTCTTTGGGGTCCATTCCCCTCTCCCAAACCCTAGTATTTGATCATATTGCCCTACTAAGGCTATGCTATTCATGGTAATGTTAAATTCTTAAAGTAAAAGGATGAAAATGAAGATTAAGGAGAATGTAAAATGACTCAGGATGTTTGAGAGTGGTTCCGGCCTCAGTGGATTTCATATGGAGAAAGTAGAATTTTAGATTTCCTTCAAAATCCAACAAACTTATCAGTTTTTCAGGATTTCAGGATTGGAGGATTGCAATGTTTCCATTGAATTTTTTCATGTATTAGGGTATGGAACTCGTATTTAATCAAGAGCACCAATCCCTCTATGTACCTTGATGTTAGTGACATTGGTTGTCGAACTCCTCCGGGATTCGCTCCCAAACCGGGAGCTTCTGAAAATGTCGCTCCCGCTCCCGTTTTCGCTCTTGCTTCCCACTTCGCTCCCGCTCCCGTTTTCGCTCTTGCTCCCCACTTTCGCTCCCGCTCCCAAGTAACACTGAGCTAGATGATGTTGGCAACTCTAGCAGTAGCCAGTAGTACTGGTCACAGACTTTTGTTGTAGAGGCCATTTCTAGCCTCCTTGGTTATGTGTTTTTGTTTTGATCTCTATATCATCATCGTGTATGTATTGGACAGTGCACTGGGTGCCATTTTAATATAATGGATATATTCATGAGCCTACTTTGATCATATGTTGTCTTCTATCTATATTCTAATGCTGTGTGTTTGGAAACATGAATGAAAATCTTTAAAATTATGCGTTTTTATAAAAAATAAATATTTAATGTATTTTTTACAACGACCGAGTCATTGAAATCGAGCCGGCCAAGTTGATACCGAGTCAGAGTCGGAGTTGACCCTCAGCCAAGTCGGACTCCGAGTTAGAGTTTTAAAACATTGCTGCAAAGAGAGTAACAAGCTCATTGGGGAATCAAACTATCTAGCATGGAATAAAAGAATCGACTTGATATTGACAAAACAAGAAGTAATGGAATATGTTACTGAGGAAATTACTGAACCCGAGAAAGATAAGACACAAGAATTAGCAATATACAAGAAAGGGGAACTAAAGGAACAAAGGATCATAGTGGAATCCATTAAAGATTCTCTGTTCCATTTGTTACAAATTTGAAGACTTCTAAGGCCATGTATGACAAGCTAGTGCATTTGTATTCGGTAAGTACAACAGGTCAAAAGATGTCGTTAAGAAACAAGTTGTACAGAATGAAGAAGTCAAAAGATGAGGATGTGGCATCCTTCCTCATGAGAGTCTCTCAACTAAGAGACCATCTGCAAGGACTTGGGAAACCAATCATTGATTCTGAAGTAACCATATGTGTACCGAATGCATTGCCACGAGAATGGAGTAGCTTTGCAACAAGCATCTACTCCAAGAAGGATTCAACTCCCTTTGAAGAGTTGTGGACACAATGCATATTAGAAGAATCAAGGATCAAGGTCAAGGATGATAATGAATTTGGTAAGCAATCTCAAGCCTTTCTAGCTCGAGTCAAGAAGTTGAAGAAAGGAAAGTTCCGTAAGTCCAAGAAGAAAGAGATGTCCAAAGTGCAATGTTTTGGATGCAATGAATTTGGACACTTTAAGAGGGGCAGTCCAAACAAGCAGAATAATAAGAGAAAGGAAAGGAGTGAAGCTCATGTAGCCGAAGTTGTGGGAGAACCTGAGAAGAAGGCAAAGAAGGAAGAAGTGAAGGATCTTTACTACTAAAGGAGGATCATTGACTATCAGGTTCTTTGAAAAGTTTAATCTTTCCTTTAAAATAGTATATTTTGCTTAGCATCATAGAAAGAAGCATATGATAGTAGCATATATAGAATTTACATGATTAATTTGCTTTGTAGAGATCATATCGATAGATGGATATATAGACCATTTTGCATATTGATCATCCAGTTATTGTCTAACATTAGGTTAGAGGTTGTCATCCCGCTTAGTTGAATCAATCATGATTCAGGAAAGATCATGATTCAGGAAAGATCATCATTTTGGAAGATCTTTGGGAAAAGCACTATGACAAAGGGATAGTAGACATTCCATGTAATGTGGAATCAGCACTAGTAAAGGGATGAAAGAATGCAATGGGTTAGGATGCAGTCTCTTTGTGAGATATATGAATAGCTAGATGGTCGGATAAAAGCATAGGCATGCATGCTATATAAAACTTTGGATAAGATTCATGTAGAATCTTGTGGAAAGAAAGTTGGTCATAAAATATGCTTAGGTAGATGATATTTAAAATTTGACTTACTTAAGGGTGTATAAAAGAATTTAAAACTTTCTCTAGAATATATATAATAATGATTAACATCCAGTATAGTCTATGGAAGAAAAGTTGTAACTTGGTAATCAAGTTTGATCTTTGGGCACTCTGATGCATGAAGGAAGATTCTTACGGAGATGGACCAAGAGGATGTTGAAGGAATGACAAGGTCACCATGGTAAGGTAAGTCTGATTTTCATCATTGTTGGTTATCTGGTTAACATATTATTTTGCTACCTGGAAAAATGTTGCAATAATATATGATGGCAGTTGAGGCAAGTTTAACTATATGGATGAAGAATATTGAGGGAAGCTTAATATGTGGTACCTAGCAACTGTGAAGTCAAGATATAGACATCCTGAGATTAAAAGGTAGTGGTGCAAGGAGATAACCTGGACGTCAAAGGAAGATCACTTTCAAGAAGAAGTTATGATCAGCTTGAAGTTTGTGAAGGCTCAATATAATGCCTTCATATTGAAGAAGAAAGTGATGAGCAAGGAGATTAGCCTAGAACCTGTCACAAGATCAGCTTGAAGTTTGGGAAGGCTCAATATAATGCCTTCATATTGAAGAAGAAAGTGATGAGCAAGAAGATTGGCCTAGAACCTGTCACAAGATTGAAGAGAGAAGGTGGCTCCATGATACCTTGAAAGAAAGAAAGCTCGATGATATAGAAGAAAGAGGGAGCCAGGCAGCTATGAAGAACTGGTAGTTGATACTCTTATGAAGACAAGTTGTAAGGCTTGTGATGGTGACTTCCCAAATAGAAAGGAAGTATAGATCTTCTCTTATTTTGAGAGGGAGTAAAGGAGTCTCCTTGTATAGGAGCAAGGTTCTATTCTCAAGATCAAAGGAGAATAGCAATGGCTTCTTTGGTTGAGAGGGAGTGATGTTGGACATCACATGTGCATTCTCCTCTTTAAGTGATGAAGAGAGAATGGCAAAGGATTGGATAAGCATCTATGGTTTCCTTGAGGATATAGCATCCAAGAAAGGAAAGGGACCGACACTCTTTGAGGATGTGACAAGTATCCAAGAGAAGAGTGGTCGAAGAGGACCAATATTCTTTGAGGACTCGGGATTGGAGATCCAAGATAAGAATAGTCCTAAAAGGACATACCTTGTAGACATTCGGATGGGGTATGTACCTTGTAGAGGTAGTGCGGTATCACACGTAAAGCCTCCCAGCATAATTCTCTTGATTAAAGTAGAGCTTGTCCAGTTAGGCCTCAAGGACAGTGTTGGTCATGATGATGATGCTTACAGTATGGCTTATCAATCCGACTCTTCTTGAGAACTCTTCAATTTGAAATATGATGTTGTACTGTTTGTACAATTATGAATACCTCCCTAGTTAAGAGGGAGTGTCGAGAAATGTAACTAGTTTGGGTCTTCAATATTGTTGTATGCATTTCAATATGTATCCTATGTAACACACAAGAAAAGAAGAAAGAAAATTATTATTATCAAAGCATGGGTTTCATGCTCATTATTGATGGTCTTCTAGGTAAAAGCATGTTCTTCGTGCTTCTAGGGTTTGTTAGGACTTAGGACTTAATGTCATGAGTCAATGGAGATCATGTTTATAAGACCCTTCCGAGAAAATTTGTAATTGTAAAAAGAACTATTTTTAAGAGTAGAAAGTCTTGGAATCTCCAAGAGTACAAGTCAGCCCTGGGATCATCAAGTTGGCCTAAAGGAGGGAATTCGACCCCTTGAGAAGGCTATATAAAGGAGTAGTTCGACTTCATTTGGGACACACTCACTCACAAGTTCGATCTACAAGAAAGAGTTTGATATGTAGTTGGGAAAGGCAGAAGGAGAGTGGAGATCTGGAAGAAGCTGGAAGGACGAAATTTCTTGTTTTTGGGCTCTATCTCTCTCACACGTGCGAAATTCTAGGGTTTTTGGGTTGCAGAAACAAGCCGAAGTTGCAGGTCCGAGTTGCAGTAGGACGAAGTGCAGAATCTGGTAGCTGGAAGAGGGAAAACCCTTGTCTTGACCTCGTTGACCTTAGGAGAGTTGTCTTTCTCTAAGTAGGTCTCAAGAGGAGGCTATATTAGGGTTTCCAAGAAGTTGCAAGGACGAATGTAATATCCCCAATTTTCCTAAGCCATTTAGGAAATATTACACTTTTTGACAAATTCAGAATTAGCAACCATTTTGGGTTTTGACTTAGGAGAGGGAGAAAATTGAATTCTTCGTGGGTTGTGGGGGCTACCCACAAAAGGATTACGCACTCCCTTAGGAAAATGCACTTGTGGAGAGAGAAGGAAGGAGAAGGAAAGCGTACTAGTGCAGAATGGAGCCCACGAGGAAAGGAAGAGGATAGCAAGCATAAATAGAAGAGGAGGGGTCATCATTCGGTAGCTTTTATCAATCTGAAAATTATACTGTTTACTTGAGTTGTTGAGCCAAGTCAACATTGTGTTGTTCAGCACACGCGGTCTCCAAGGGGAAATCTCAACTCCTTCGATGGACTTCGAGTGCCACCCTAGAGGAGCCTTTGCTTTATTGTGGAGTTATTCGGAAGGTAATTCTACAAGTTAATTTGTGGCATTTTGGAGTAGTTTGGGTGCAAAGACGTTCCACGCTTTCCTGAGGAGAATGAGCTACAAAGTAGCAAACTTTCCGGAAATTTAGGAGCATATTCCCTCAAGGTTCAACGCCATTTTTGCAGAGGTTTGTTTGGTGGTTTGAGGGGCTACTTTATTGGCCGAATTCTTCTCTCTTTGGCTAGCACAGAAGTGACTGGTTTGGGGCTTCTGCAGTCATTGGTGAAGACCACTCATTGTGGAGGTTTGATCAGTGATTTTGGGGTTGAGTTGGCTTGGGGGCATAAAGAGGATATTGGGGGAGAATACTCAACATGTTTTAGGCAAAAAGCAGCAGTGTTTCCTGGAGGGTCGAATTACCCAATTGTTAGAGGAGCAGGCCATAATTGGGGGTAATTTCAGAGGTTGGAATTAGGCCCAATCCTTTCTGGGTTTTTCTGAGTTTGTTGAGGAGAGGCCAAGATTTATTTAGCAGAAGTTTCTGAGCACTCCTAAAGGCAAAATTCCCAGTTGGATTTCACAGGCAGAAGCAGAAATTGTTGGAGGGAACAGTTTATTCTCAGATCATTTCCACCACTTAAATTCGTGAGATATTGTTGGGTTTTGTTGAGAGGGTGGAGTAAAGCCTGTGGCTATTTTCTCATAATTTTTAGAGTAGTTTGGAGATCTAAATCAACAGTTCCTTTCCAACAGCAGCAACAATTTTCTAGGTGGACGCAAATTTGGTAGTGAAGCTTGGGATCTTGCCTTGCTTGTTGTAGCAAGCCAAGTTCTTTTATTCATACTCATTGTACTCCATCTGGTTAATATAATAAAAAGGCTCAGCGTTTTGGGTGTTATTTCTGGTGTAATATGGTATTTCTGGATGTGTACAATTTGTATTGCATGTGTTATGGTTGCATCACTGTTATCACTTAATATTTCCATTAGGAATATTACAGTGGTATCAAAGCCATGATCTTGGCCAATTGTGGGGGAGCCACCAAGATCATGGAGAATTTGGGCATGTATGCACAGTGATGGGTTAAACAATAGACACCCGTGGCTCAAGGAAAATTCAGTGTGCAAGGATTTTGGGGTGGAATCCTCTAGAACAATGAGAGGTTGGCCCAATTGAGGAAGGTGACAGACCAGATCCATCCTCATCCTTATAGCAGATTCACTAGGGGTGCACAGGTCGTGGGGGTACAACCATCTACACCATGTGGGGAAAGTCGACAGAATCAGGGCACCAAATATCCTCAAAAGGAGCAGGCAGAAAAGGGACAATTAGAGGGTGAGACCAGGGGGTGCTTTTGCTGGTGGCGACTTGGATTTAGATATCAGGAGCCCAAGGAGGAGGATGAGCACGATGCTGAGGGCACACAGGATGGTGAGGAGCACATCAATATACCCAGTGTGGCGCAGAAGTCACCATTGTTGGAGGCCTCATTGATAGCACCAGTTGACATCTTGGTGGAGAGAATAGAGCCTACACCCATAGATCCACATGTTGATGAGGTGTCGTCCCTAGATGAGGTGTCAGGAGACACAGAGGTACCCGGAGCCATGACCGAATCCCTAGATGGCAGCCACCTACAGTAGCATGGAGAACACATAGAGGGACGTGTGCTAGTTGTGGAGGGGCATTTCGTGACTCATGTTGAGCCCATGGAGGAGGATGAGCAGCCATCCTTGGAATCAACCATCGATCAGGAGCAGTCAAGTGCATCGGCAGCCAGCAGAGTTATCGTACTTTCAGGTGGCAGTCTCCTTCAAGCATTCATCGATGGGGCTCGCAACATTGTTGGTCCACCTCCGCATGTTGGTGAGAGAGGTCGTGTTACCTAGGCATATTACATGGATTGGCCAGACTAGAGAGATGAGGCGACACAAGTTGCGCAGGGTGCAACATTCGTAGGATGGAGGACTTGTTCTATGTGTGGGAGTTTGTGCATTCAACCCCTCTTGGGGTTGGATGGCGAGAGATTTTGAGTTGGTACCTGGTGGGGTGGGCTAGACTCATGGAGATGGTCGTAGTCCGCAGTGAAGCTCAATGGGAGCTCTCAGACATCGAGGGTACTAGAGGCCCAAGTTGGCATTGGGATCTAAATGGGGCTTCCTATCGATATTAGACATGTCGGATGGCTATGGCATTGATGAGGTAGTCGACCCAATGACTGAGCACATGCATTCCTTAAGAGAGTTCCAGTCAGCACTAGTGGCCAGGCAGTTTGTGAGCAGACTCCATGGGTTATTTTGGCATGTTGGTTGCGCATGGGGTCGTAGGACAAGTAGCATATGGCAGGAGCTGGTTGGAGGAGGTGGCATGGGTAGGTCGTCAGACCGAGCGTTGTATGGAGACGATGTTCTCCCATGGAGATATTGTGCGCAGGAGTCATCGAGGATCAAATATCCCCTCTAGCAGGTGTGGAGTTAGGCCACTCAAGTCTATAGGACGGATAAGGAGATATGGCGCGTGTCATGGTGGGCTCACTAGCAGAGTAGCAGATACTTTGGCACATGTGGAATACCGTATGTTACAGGCTAGTACAATAGTAGGCAGTGGTACACAAGACTGCACAGAGTTATGTCGTAGGGTCCAGTGTTATGTAGAGGGATGCGGATTGATACGTACAAACCCAATTTTAGGCCATAGCATCCAGTGGTGTGCAAGGTTATGAAGCGAGGAGCAATGGCCTGTAGAGGAGCATGGAGGTGCATGCAGGTGTGTGGTAGCATGTCGGTTTACACTGTGGAGTAGGAGTGACTCGCATCGCATTGAGTACTTGCGAGGAGTCTCAGGTACAGTGACTCTGGCAGGACGCGAGATAATGTAGGATGGGGCAGCAATAGTAAGGGGTATCCAATGGTGTACAGGGGTAGGCTACGATGTACAATGGCATGCCGAGGAGTACAAGGATGCTCGATGGTATGTAGGGGCGTATGGTGTTGCACATCGAGGTCTTGGAGGGTTGCCTCCAGGGAGACTTATGGATGGAAACACCAATCATAACTTTGGGTGTAGTTCACCCAGGATCGATGGGGAGACAGATGAGCGACACTCGATGGTATCCATGGGGACTCACACGCTTGTCCCTCTTCTACATCACTTACGAGCACAAATGATTTGATTGTTGTCCTTCAACACTCTAGGCACAAGCAACGAGGAACAAGGAGCTCACCCGAGACATTTGGATGACACTCATCGCACCAAAGGAGAGGCTTCTCAGCATGGCATTAGGTTGATGCGTGAGTTGACAGCGACAAGTTGGGGATGAGGTGATCATCTACAGGGGTGGCATATCATTCATCATCTGGGAAGCTTCTCACGAGGGAGACATGTGTCACTCTTTCCACAGGGCATGTCAAGACCATGCATGAGCAGAGGATACCGTGTACGACTGAGGCAGTTTTCCAGTATGTGTCCGGTTTCCAAACATTGTATTGGCACATTATCGAGAGGGCGAATGGCAAACTCAGTGGTGATGGTTGGTAGGAGCAAGACGGATCTGCATACACTGATTCGATTACGAGTATCAAATTCCCATCTATTGGCTGCATTCATGGGGTAGCTATTTGGCACATGTGGCTTCCAGTAGTCATTGGTACTACGCAGTGGCAGGCACAGGGCAATTTAGCATGCATCAGATTAGCTCATGATATATGGGCCATATATGTTGGTTGCATGCAGGGACTAGGGACGAAGCACCGATGGATTCCAGCAATTGTTAGAGCTATGCCACAGCAGGTCTGGCTAGGGGATCCAAGGATTCAATTGGTTGACAGGCCACTCCATTTCATGAGGAGCAGGACCATAGCAAAGGGTGATCTAGCTCACTTTGGGGTTGACACATGGAGGATCGCTGAGGCCTCCATTGTTTGTCGAGGCAAGCTTCTCCAATTGCGGCTCAATATCGAGATTAGCAATGAGTGGGTAGATATTGACATCAGAGAGATACCTAGGCAAGATGACCTTGGCCTTCGTCAATATTTCGCCACCAGGTTCCAAGGGAGGAGGATGCAGTGTGCACACGATGGGCAGCCTATTAGAGTCAGAGTGGCGTAGCGACAGCATGGCGGCGATTTTCTGAGACGAGCATGGGACCCGGGCATCGCAATACTAGATAGCTCAGCGACCTATAGGGGTGATCTGGCTGCTACAAGGGGAGATCATCCAGATCTTCCATTGGGGTTTTGTGACTCGTTGATGGCATGGGGGACTTCATCAGCATGGTAGGTTGGTAACCAAGAGGATATCAAGGGAAGCTCATGTGGAAGATACTTTCCCCCCCACAGGGGTTGGGGTGTATCTTCAAGAGTTTCCTCTTGGAGTGCATGAGGTGGACTACTCGGTAGGAAAGTCTCATGGGGAGTTGGACAGAGTTATGCATTGTCATGATGTTCTACTTATTGAAAGTATGCAGAGGGTTTCTGGTACCTACACCTGGCTGGATAGTGAGTGGAGCAAGGGGTGCTCCACACTGATCAGGGTGGCTCAGGATCCTAGTATCGAGGGATTCCTTTGTGACAGGATAGTGCATGGGACAGGGATGACTCGGTGGCACATTTGGGACCCTGGTATTATTTGCAGTGACTATTTGGGCCATCAGATAGTGGGAACGCTTGTTCAGGCATTGCTTGGGGACAAGCAATTTTTGGCGGGGAGGACTGTAATATCCCCAATTTTCCTAAGCCACTTAGGAAATATTACACTTTTTGACAAATTTGGAATTAGCAACAATTTTGGGTATTTTGACTTAGGAGAGGGAGAAAATCGAATTCTTAGTGGGTTGTGGGGGTCACACACAACAGGATTACGCACTTCCTTAGGAAAAAGCATTTGTGGAGAGAGAAGGAAGGAGAAGGAAGGCGTACTAGTGGAGAATGGGGCACACGAGGAAAGGAAGAGTACAACAAACATAAATAGAAGAGGACGGGCCATCATTTGGTAGCTTTTATCAATCTGAAAATTATACTACTGTTTGATTGAGTTGTTGAGCCATGTCAACATTGTGTTGTTCCACACACGAGGTTTCTGAGGGGAAATCTCAACTCCTTCAATGGACTTCGAGTGCCACCCTAGAGGAGCCTAATTAATGAATGAATTGAATTAATTTACAATGAGCTATGAAGCTCAATAAATAATACAAATGTATTTACATAGATAGAAACAGCAAGTTTCTACTAAGAAATAGAAACAACAAGTTTCGTCTAAGAAACTGCTAATAAGACAAAAATAGAAACAGCATTAAACACTAAAGTAGCATTATTCTAATACCCTCCCTTAATGCTCAATCTATTTACAACGCCTATAGACCCTCTGAATTTTACAAATTTATCAGGACCAAGGGGCTTGGTGAGGATGTCTGCTGGCTGGTCCGTTGTGGGAACATACAACAACTGAATGGATCCGTCTTCAACAAGTTGTCGAATGTAGTGACAATGGGTTTCCACATGCTTTGTTCGTTCATGGAAGACTGGATTCTTGGCAAGTTTGAGCACTCCCTGATTATCACAGAACAAAGGAGTAGGACCGGCCTAGGAAACATGCATATCCGCAAGCATACGTCGAAGCCAAACTGCCTCACAAGATGCCTTAACTGCTCCCCGATACTCTGCTTCTGTCGAGGAAAGAGCCACTGCCTGCTGCTTCTTACTAGTCCATGTGACAGCACCGGATCCCAGACTAAACACATACCCAACTGTAGATTTACGGTCATCAACCGAACCGGCCTGGTCAGAATCTGTGTAACCACTGAGTATAGGATCGGAACTCCGAGTGTACAGAAATCCATAATCAGGAGTGCCACACACATAACCCAGCACGCGCTTCGCTGCTATCTAATGATCAGCGTTAGGAGCTGACATGAAGCGGGAAATGTAGCTTACTGCAAAACTGATGTCAAGTCTAGTGGCAGAAGGTAGATGAGGCTACCCACTAATTGCCTAAATAAGGTTTCATCCACAAGGGGTGAGGATGACTGAGCTGAAAGTTTGAGCCCTGGTTCCATAGGAGTCGTGGCAAGTTTGCAATCCTGCATTTTGAACCTGTCCACAAGATTTCTGGCATACTTGGACTGAGAGAGAAAGATGTTGTTCTCAATCTGCCAGACTTCAACCCCAAAACAGTAATGAAGGAGTCCCAAATCTATCATATCAAAGGTGTTGCACAAATCTTGTTTGATGCCCTGGATCAAATGTGTTGAACTACCAGTAATGATAAGGTCATCCACATAGACAACCACAAACAAAATATCATCACCAGTATGCTTGATATATAGGTTTGCATCAGATGGGCTCCGCTGAAAGCCATGATCTGTTAGGTACTTATCAATTTTCATGTACCAAGCCCGAGGAGCTTGTTTCAGACCAGAGAGTGCTTTGACTAATCTACAGAATTTTTGTTCTTGACCGGCAACCTTGAATCCTGGAGGCTGTGTCATGTAGACTTCTTCCTGTAAGTCACCATTCAGAAAAGCACTCTTTACATCCATCGGATGGACTTTCCAACTGAACTGGGCTACTAAGGCAAGGACGAGTCGTATGGTACTCATCTTGGCTATAGGAGCAAAGGTCTCCTCATAGTCGATGCCTTCCCTCTGTGAGAACCCCGAGAAACAAGGCAAGCCTTATACTTGTCTAGGGTTCCGTCAGCTTTGTATTTCACTTTATACACCCATTTGCAGCTAATGGGCTTCTTCTCTGTAGGAAGATCAGAAAGGGTCCAAGTGTGATTCTTCTGAAGACTCTGGAATTCAGCTTCCATAGCATGTTCGCACTCAGGTGTACCCTTAGCCTCTGAATAGGTTTGAGGCTCAAAAATACTGTGTAGGTTAGCCATAAGAGCAAAATTTACTATAGACTGTTGTGTGCTCTTATTTCTGGAAGTTCTACCTTCAAGGAGCTCATTATCCCGGAGATCACCAATAGTTTTAGCCCACCATTTAGGCCGGAGAGTAGAGGAACCAATATCAGGAGGAGGTGGAGGAGGCTCAGGAGCAAGAGGAACAGCAAGAGGAGGATTATGTTCCGGAGGAAGCTCAGGTAGTGCAGCATCAAATATTGATGCTACATCATCCCTCCCATCAGGTGGACCTAACGGAAGAAAAACACTGTGAGGCTGATCCTCAAAACACTGCTCAGAAGGAGACTGAAAGAATCCTCTGTCTTCATCAAATACTACGTCCCGACTGAAGCTAAGACGACCAGTAGTTATATCTATCAGCCTATAGGCCTTGTGGTGATCACTGTACCCTGTCATCATGAGTTTCTGGCTTTTGGAATCCAACTTAGAGCGCTTGGCATCTGGAATCCAAACATATGCAATCGAGCCAAATACTTTGAGGTGACTGATCGTAGGCTTACGACCAGAGCAAACCTCTTCTGGAGTCTTCCCTTTAACAGCCTGAGTAGGTGATTGGTTAAGAAGATAGACGGCAGTAAACACTACTTCAGCCCAGAATTTGTTCGGAACTCTCCTGTGTTGTAACATGGAACGAGCCATTTCAACAGCCGTACGGTTGCGACGTTCAACAACACTGTTCTGCTGAGAAGTGTAGGGTGTAGTTAACTGGCGTTTGATGCCATGAGTATCACAGAAGTTGGAGAAAGCAGAAGAACAAAATTCCCCCCCATTATCTGTCCTAAGAGTTATGATATTACAGCCAGACTACTTTTCAACTAAGGACTTAAACTTCTGAAAGATATTAAAACCATCAGATTTATGTTTTAGAAAGTACACCCACATCTTTCTACTGAAATCATCTACAATAAGCAAAAAATATTTGCAACCAGTAATAGAAGATGCATTCATAGGACCACAAATATCAGCATGAATTAACTGGAGTACCTTAGATGCGCGCCAAGATTCTCCATCCTTGAATGAAGACCGATGTTGCTTGCCAACTTGACAAGCGCCACACACTCCCAACTGCTGAGTCTAAATATCAGGTAAACCTGACACAAGTCCTTCCCGAGATAGCTGAGAAAGATACTGAATGTTTAGATGCCTATATCGTTGATGCCACAGAGTGTTGATGGGAGAAACACGAGCTGCTAGAGCCACTTTTGGAGAATCACCAGTGTCAAGAAGCCTATATAGACCATGATCCTCTAGGCCAAAGGCAACCGTAAGACGAGTCTCCCTGTCAATAATGGAGCACTTGTGCGCATTGAACACCACATCGAGCTGAGGAGAGTTCCACATAATCTGGCTGACAAACAGCAGATTAATTTCCATACCAGGAACATAGTATACATTCAGGAAGATGAGTGTGCGCCCACTAGACTGGATCTGAACTGTACCTCTGCCAACCACTATGTACTCCTCACCTCCACCGAATACCATGGAATCATTGAAAGATGAGAAGTCAATAAACCAGTCACACCTATGAGAGAAATGGCGTGATGCTCAAAATGTTCTGCAACATTCGTTGTCTGATGGGACCCTCCCTGTTTCTTTTGTTCAGAAGCAATCCTCTGTCGGAAATCTTTTTGCATGTGACCGAACTTGTGACAGTAATTACATTGCACATTTTTCTTTTTAGCGAGATCAAAAGGTTGAGAAGAACCTTTCTGCTGAAAAGACTGATAGGACTGATATTTGGCAGCAAAAGCATTTTCTGAGGAGGCTGATGAAGCACCACTACCAAACTGTTGTTTCCAACGATCCTGCTGCATGAGTTTTGTGCATAACTCTTAAAACTTCAGATCAACATTAGCGGAGGTAATGTTGAGTGTTTCTATGAAGTGCTCATAAGGTTTTGGTAGACTTTTCAGAGTGATAACTACCATATCTTTTTCCTCCATGGTCCGACCAATGGCTTCGAGCTGATCTCGAATGTCTTTAATCTTGTTAAGATGTTCCTGTAAAGACATATGTTCTTCCATCGTGATGGAGAACAACTTATTCTTGAGAAAAAAAGCTCTACTCTTGTCGGATGTCTCATGCAATTCCTTCAAATGTTGCCAGATTTCGACAGTTGTCTTGCCGGAAAGAATCTGCGGTAACTGACCATCAGTCACAGAGAGTTTGAGAAGCATAACAGCCTCTTGATTTCGATCATCAAACTTATCTTGATCGGCACCAGTTGTACCAGGACGGAGCTCTTTGCCCAAAACCAGCTGGTCAAGACGCCTATATTAAAAAATGGTCAACATTCTCTGTTTCCAGATGTTATAATTGGTGCCATTAAAGCGCTCACTGCCTTCCAACATCAGATTGGTTAGCGAGGCCATCTGCATGTTTCCCAAGATACTGAAAACAACAAAGGAGTCTGACATGGCTTTCAATGCAGATGCCAGCTGACTCGAAAAATCGAGGCACAGAAAACGATGCACCCAGAAAATTCTGATGACTGCCCAGTTGAGGTATCACAAAACCCACATCAAATCTGTACTCAGAAAAAAATTTCGACAAACGAAAAATAAAATACCTGGGCCAAAAAAAAAATTCTCCGTATTGATATAACGTTGGTCCGTTCCGCGTGCCCACTACCCGTCTCAATGTGTACAACAGGAATTGATCTTTCTGTACTACAAAACTAAAGTCAATGGAGGGAATACTCATCTGGCACACAGCCACGATCCAAACCCTCAGCCCGATCGTTGTTACCAAAATGTCACGTCTGGTCAGAACAAAAGCCGTAGCACAGCAATACTAATAGCGATCGCTCAAGTGTAAATGGTGCGAAAAAAAATTGATTTCTCTGCCACACTATTCCTTCCGTCTCGCGAGAAATCCAAACTGTTGTAAAACTTGTTGATTCCTGAACCTGGGCGGATGGAGCCACAATAAAAAAAATAAAAATAAAAATAAAAATAAATAAATAAATAATTCACGTGAAAGATAAACGCAGATTTTGCAATCGCTCGCTGTTAAAAACTGCTACGCACGTACGCGGGGACTCGCATGGCACCTAGCAGAACACATTCCTTCAAAGATGATGCCACGGCCCCAGCTCAAAAATTATGACGCCACGCGGAGAGGGAAGCTGCATCGGCCACAGTGACGCACAGGAAGTAGTCAAGAAGTCTCAAGGAATCGCCGTCGAGATCACCGAGAAAGCCGATCAAATCACGGACTTACTCTCGACACTTTGATAATTCCGTGCGCAATGTCTGTCACAGGAGGTAACGAACAGGGTAATGATGAAACCCCAAGCAGAGCCCGTCCTTGAATCAACAGGTGCCAACGTTAGTTAAAACCGACGAATCGCTCTGTCTCCGTATCATTAAAATATATATATATATATATATATATATTATAGACTCCTCGCACAAAGAAAAATCCACAGCATGAAAGCAAGCACTCATATGAAACAATGGCATCTGCGATGATGCAACAAATTCAAAAACCTAGAGAGCAATTTCGAAATGAAACACAATTTTTCACACAATGAAAAATTATTTCGAAATAAATACCCAAGCTTTGATACCATAATCAATGAATGAATTGAATTAATTTACAATGAGCTATCAAGCTCAATAAATAATACAAATGTATTTACATAGATAGAAACAGCAAGTTTCTACTAAGAAACAGAAACAGCAAGTTTCGTCTAAGAAATTGCTAATAAGACAGAAATAGAAACAGAATTAAACACTAAAGTAGCATTATTCTAATAAAGCCTTTGCTTTATTGTGGAGATGTTCGAGAGGTAATTCTACAGGTTAATTTGTGGCATTCTAGAGCAATTTGGGCAGAGAGAGGTACCACACTTTCCTGAGGAGAATGAGCTACAGAGTAGCAACATTTCCGGGAATTTATGAGCATATTCCCTTAGGGTTCAGCAGCATTTTTACAAAGGTTTGTCTGGTGGTTTGAGGTGCTACTTTACTAGCCAAATTCTTCTCTTCTGGGCTAGCACAGAGTGACTGGTTTGGGGCTTGCGCAATCATTGGTGAAGGCCACTCATTTTGGAGGTTTGATCAATGATTTTGGGGTTGAGTTGGCTTGGGGACATAAGGAGGATATTGGGGGAGAATACTCAGCATTTTGGAGGCAACAAGCAACAGTGTTTCCTAGAGGGTCGAATTACCCAGTTGTTAGAGGAGCAAGCCATAATTGGGGGTAATTTCGGAGGTTGGAATTAGGCCCAACCCTCTCTAAGTTTTTCTGGTTTTGTTGAGGAGAGGCCAAGATTAGTTTAGCAAAATTTTCTGAGCACTCTTGAGGGCAGAATTACCAATTGCATTTAGCAGCCAACAATAGAAATTGTTGGAGGCGGGCACAGTTTATTCGTAGATAATTTCCACTAATTGGGTTCGTGAGATATTTATGGGTTTCGTTGAGCAGGTGAAGTAGAGTCTGTGCCTAATTTCTCATAATTTTTGGAGTAGTTTAGAGGGCTAAATCAGCAGTTCCTTTCCAGCGGCAGTAGCAGTTTTCTGGGTGGACGTGGATTTGGTAGTAGAGTCATTTCCAGTACGTGGGTACCATCATATTCACCTGGGATCTTGCATTGCTTGTTGTAGCAAGCCCAGGTTCTTCTATTCCTACTCATTGTACTCCATCTGGTTAATATAATAAAAAGGCTCAGCATTTTGGGTGTTATTTCTGGTGTAATCTGATATTTCTGCATGTGTACACTTTTTATTTCAAGTTTATGATTTCACTACTGTTATCACTTAATATTTCCATTAGGAATGTTACAACGAAGTCGCTGGATCAAAGTTGCAAGTCGAGTAGCAGTGTTGTAGCTGGCAAGTCGAAGTTGCAAGGTGTAGCAGTTTGGTGCAGAATAAAGGAAGGACTTAAGAAAGGGCCGACTTAGTACTGGGAGAACGACTTGGTCTAGGGATTTGGTCTTTATATCTCATTTGAAGCAGATTTTAAGAAGAGAAGAGTTTCTAGGTTTTCCCCTTGCAGGGCTTTTGCCTTGGTTGAGAGCCTATATCTGTGTCCTCTTTTGTTACTGTTATTGTTCTTGATATTGTTTGATGAAAGATTTAACTAAAGATTCACAAGCACTATCAAGGTTGAGAAAATAATATATAATAGCAATCACTTTACAATTTCTAACAAGGCTAATGGTTAAGGTTCACGGCAAAGACCAAAAGAATAATGTGTTAATATAATCTATGGGATAAAAAGTTTTTTGAAAGAAATATAAAAGTGGGTGTTTGAATATATTTCCTTATTTGAATATGTTACACCATCACTCTCATCTCATGAAAAAGTTTAACTCTATGGCAAATCCCATATGGTGTTTGATTTATTAAAGTAAATAAACTTGCGAGTATACATTCACACGGACTGATTCTCATCTTGCATGTCGAAAAAAGTGATCGGCTCTTTATACAAGTCTTCTCTATGTTTATATTTTACAAATTATATGGCTTGCCATACGAGTTCCAAAATCTTAGTTGTAGCTAGTACAAGATGCTCATGCTATCAATTATTATTTATTAGTCCCCTCCAACACTTTTTCCTAACAAGCCACTTACAATCCAAACACCCTATATTATGAAGAAAGCTATGTTTGACAAAGATTGGCATCCATATCAAATACAAGCAAATAAAATTGCCCAATAAGTCATTGAAACATTGATTACTCAAGGTCATCATGGATCCCACCATTTTGTAGATCAAATTTGTGGCACACTAGCACACACCATTCAAGCATTTCCAATGGGATTGTATCTTTCAAATGATTTAGCTTAGTATTGTTGTAGTTTTGTAGCTTCAGTTGGTCTTCATAATTTGTGTTAGCCCTCCAAAATTGACAAATACTAATTGCACTTCAAGTCGGCTTCAAATAAAGAAAATTTTAAATTTTAAATTGTGAATTTTGCCTCCCAAATGTAAGGTCAGCGCCTCCACAAGTTCAAGTTGGCTCACCCCAACAAACACACCTATTTGGCCTCATCCATTCACTATAAATAAGACATTTGTCTTCTTCATTTGAGCATGATTTTTGGATCACTTTTGAGACAGAATTCGGACCAATCCGAGGCAGAATTTCGCGCTAATTTTAGGCCTAATCTTGTCTAGAAAGAAGGACAAATTTTCTAAGGCTCAAGCTGATCGAATTTTGGAGACTACTCTTATGTTGGTTGACCAGGTTTGACCTGGGTTTGATTCTGATTACTCTTGTTTCTTATTTTGACTGGAAAGAACAGATGTATTCTTTGTTGAATGGACAAATTTCTCGAAGAAAAGGTTGTTGGGTTTTTCCCTTGGTTTGGGGTTTTCCCGGGATAAATTTTATGTCCTCTTGTTCGGCTTTCTCTTCTTGATCTTACTAGCATTATTTTTACTATTCAAGATTTTTGTTAATTTTGGTATGTTCTATGCTTAAAAGCAATTTACTTTAAATTTCTTATTAGCCCAATATCAATTTCCAGAATAGCAATCACATCAGCATGATAGTAAAATGCAGATGGAACATAAATATAAATGGTAGAAGACAAGCCAAGACAAGAGGACACAAGATGTGGCACCAGCTAGGGACAAACCCCAATGTGGGAAACCCTTGATCAATTCTTCTTATATTCTTCATTAATTCAGCAGAGAGAGAGATAGTACAATTATACAAATATGTAATTTTATGACAGCAGCAGCAAAACCCTAACCAGCAAAGTCAAAGCTGGTCAAACAGGTGAGATTCAACCTCTAGACAATCTCGATCAATGCTCAATCAACTCGGCCTCCAACAACAAGGAAAGTCTACCCAAAGCAATCTGAAAAGTGCAGTCAAACTTCAGTCAATGTTGGACACATCTACATTCAGCCCTCATGCTAGTCAACGTTGGTCAATGCATAGTCAAAACAGGTCAACAGAGCTGTCCAAAAATGCGGCCTACCAAGGAGAGGCAACATAACTCAATCTGCAGTCAAGAAAAAGTCAACGTTGGTCAATGCTATCAAATCTACCCACCTGCAGCTCGGTCAACCCTAGTCAACGCTGCCCTAAACAAAATCTGCGTCCTCCTCCTTTCAGCCACACGTGTGAGAGAGATGTTCCTCTAATGCGTAGGAGAGAGAGAAGAATGTGAGATGAGATGAGTGCCACAAGGTCTCCTCCTTTTATATGAAACGTTGAGGATAAGCTGGGGGTGAAAATCACTGTTTTGCTTGTTGGTCAAGAATACAAATAAATTCATATCTCCATGAATACATGTCGAAATCGGATGATCGTTAGATCAATCCTACACCTCTCAGAGAGAGGAATCCAAGAAAAATATCAACTGCCATAAATAAGGTGACCCACATGGAGTTTGGCCCTAGTTGCCAATTTTAACACTCCCTCTCAACTAGAGAGAACTCCATCTGCTAATCCATCTGTCTGTCGGTATTATCTCTACCATCAATGCACTGCTTTGCTCTGCTGAACTATGAAGAAGAAGAAGTGATCGAGAATGTATCATACCATTCTCTACTGACCCGAAGTCAGTCCCAGATAATAGAGAGTGTCTCATAGCACTCTTACTGACCCGAAGTCAGTTCCAAATAAAGAGAGTGTGTCATACCACTCTTACTGATCCAAAATCAGTGCCAAATAAAGAGAGTGTCTCATACCACTCTCACTGACCTGAAGTCAGTTCCAATTAATCCTAGACCAATATCATCCTAGCATAGGGAGTACAATAGTACACGATGCGTCCATCAGTAGTACTATGGTCCCTATCCTCATTTCCCTACTCATTGGCCAGATGAGAGGTACTTCCCATGAGTCCCAGACTGCATGGGTAGGATGTCTCAGTAGGAGAAGGATGAACCACTCATCCTGCCTACATGTCGCCACGGGGTATCACAGGGAAGGTTGAACCACTCACCCTGTACATAGCAAACCACTAGGGGAAGGCTGAACCACTCACCCTGTACCTAGCAAACCATTAGGGAAAGGCTAAACCACTCACCCTATGGTAGCTCATCGCTCCAAGAAGTACCCCAAGCCCCCCAAAGCTCCCAGAACTCAAAGTACATATCATACAAGACCTCATAAGAGGGTCTCTCCACGACTCCTAGTCGTTCTCGAAAAGTCAAGAATTTGACCTTTCCCAGGGGCTTCGTCAGAATGTCGACGACCTACTCATCTGTCCCAATATGATGGAGCCTTATTGCTCCTTGTTGTACCATATCCCAGATAAAGTGGTATCTGATATCGATGAGCTTGGAGCGATCATGAGATATGGGATTCTCTGATAAACCGAATCCCACTCTGGTTGTCACAGAGGATCATAGTAGTATCTAGCGTATGTCCAAACAGCTCACTAAAGAGCTTCCTCAACCAGACAGCTTCACAGAAGGCCATACTCGCAACAATGTATTCGGCCTCAACGGTGCTCAAAGCCATCGACTTCTGCTTCCTGCTCATCAAAGATATCGAAGCAGAACCCAAAGAGAAACAGCACCCAGAAGTGCTGTTGCGAACCACCACACTGCCTACCCAATCAGCATCGGAATAACCACGCAGCCTTACATTCCTGGCAGTGTATCTCAATCCATGAGTGATTGTGCCACGAAGATATCTCAAAAGATTCTTGACACCAATCCAATGTGAGTGATGAGGCTCAACCATATATTGGCTCAACGTGTTGACTGCAAAACATATATCCAGGCGGGAGTTCACCAAGAACATCAGTGCTCCGTGAGTTGACGATACTCAAAAGCATTTCCCAATACAATTCTGGCAACATTACCGCATAACTTCTTGAAGTTAAGCTCCATCGAGGTAGTCATGGACTTGCAGTCCAACATCCCAAATCTCCAATATCTTCACCACATATTTTCTTGGAGATAGGAAAATTTCTCCTAGCTTTTGCCAGACTCCAACCCTAGGAAGTAGTGCATCAGTCCTAGGTCCTTCACCTCAAATTCAGAAGCCAACTCCCTCTTACATTTGTGAATGAGAGAGTCTGCACCAATCAGAAAGAGGTCATCAACATACAGCACCAGTATGAGAGGCTTATCATCTTCAACTTTAAAGTAAAGGTTCGGATCGACTTCACTCCTAGTGAATCCCAACTTCATCAAATAGATATCGATCCTCTCATACCAAGCTCAGGGTGCTTGCTTCAGCCCATAGAGAGCTTTCTTCAACCGGCATACATGAGATTCTCGATTATGAACCTCAAACCCCTCGGGTTGTTCCAAATAGACTTCCTCTTTAATCGAACCATGCAAGAAAGCGGTCTTGACATCCATTTGATTTAGATTCTATCCTAGCGAAGCAGCAAGGGCTATGATCGAGCGGATGGTGGTGTATCGAGCAACAGGTGCAAATATCTCATCATATTCCACACCTTCCTTTTGAAAGAAGCCTCGAGCAACAAAGCGAGCCTTGTATTTTTCAGCACTCCCATCAGCTCCATGCTTGATTTTGTAAAGTCATTTCGAGGTGACAACTGATTTGTCATGGGGTTTGGGGACCACATCCCAGACATCATTCTTCATGATGGACTCGTATTATTCATTCATAGCATACTTCCATACTTGATGCTTCACAGCTTCCTCGAATGATGAAGGCTCATTCTGAATGATGGTGCTCATAATGGTCAAGTATCCCTGATACCTGGATGGCTTCTTGCTTACACGAAAAGTCCCTTTGGGTGCAATATGTCTCTTAGCATCTTCAATGGTCCCCCTAAGCCATGAGGGCCTCTTCCTAGAGGAGGAGGATCAATAGGATCCATAGGTTCTTCAACATCTGGCATCGTTTCATCTTCTTTTTCATCTGGCTTCCTAGTGTCAGCTTCTTTATCCTTCCGTGGAATAGGAAGATTGTCAACCTTGCTAAGAGCCATATCTTCATCAACGGTGACATCATGACTTATCTCGACTTCCCTTTGACCAGCCACATAAATTCTATAGCCCTTAGAATTTTCTCTATATCCCACAAAGATTCCTTTCTTTCCAAATGCACCCAATTTGCTTCTTTTCTCTTTCGGCACATGAAAATATACGAGACTTCCAAAAATTCTAAAATGAGAGACATCGGGTTTCTTAATGGTGAACATTTCTTCGAGAGTCTTGGAGTCCAATGCTTGATGAGAGCATCGGTTTTGAACATATACGGCAATATTCACAGCTTCGGCCCATAGGAACTTTGGAAGCCTTTGATCATGGAGCATGGCACGAACAACTTCCACAATTGTACGATTCTTCCTTTTAGCCACACCATTTTGCTCAAAAGTGTATGGTGTTGTGGTCTCCCTTTTAATGCTAGCTTCTTTGCAAAAGTCATGGAACTCATTGGATTCATACTCGGTCCCATTATCAGTCCTTCATATCTTAATTCTCTTCTCAGTTTGATTCTCGATCAAAGCTTTGAAGTGACGGAACCAGGTGAACACTTCATCCTTCTTTTTCAAGAAGTAGAGCCAAGTCTTGCGAGAATAATCATCTGCAAAAGTGAGATAATATAGATATCCTCCTCCCAAAGAGTTTACGGGCATCATACCTAATATGTCGGAGTTAACCAACTGCAAAATATCGGAGGTCTTGCTATTAATTGAGGGGAATGGTCCCCTTTTAAGCTTTCCTTCGGGACATCCCGAACATACACCTTCATGCTCTACTTTGAACTCGAGCATCCCTATCACCATCTGTCTTACATCGGGTAGAGCCTTATAATGAAGGTGGGCAAACCTTTGGTGCCATAGTTCAGATTGAAGAGATGTGTCACAAGACATGGCCCCCAATGGACTTCCTCCAACTTGATATAAAGAGTCAACCCGGAACCCAAGAGTAAAAGCATCTTTAAAATTCTTTTTCCAAACATGTACCTTTCCGTCGATGAATGGCACCTTGTAGCCTTTGTCCTCCATTGCTGAAATGGACACCAAGTTCTTCTTGAGATCAGGTACATATAAGACTTCTTGCAAGTGGATTGTGTTACCCTGATTTAATTGAAGGGTAACATTCCTTACACCCTTTACAAGATAGGTGGCATTGTCTCCGAGAATAATCTCCATGTTTGTCTCCTTCTCTATCAAATTAGAGAGAACTTCCTTGTAACCAGTGAAGTGCCTTGAGGCACAGCTATCAATAAGCCAATTTCCCAACGAGTCCCGAGGAGAGGTAGTGGAGAGGGCCGATATAAGATAATACTCATCTTGCTTATTGTTAACAACATTTGATTCATACCTGGAGTTCCTTGCTTTCTTGGAGGGTTGACCATTTCCTTGATTTCCCGCATTCCTCTTTCCTTTGCCATTGAACCTGCCATTCCTTTGATTGTTGAAGTTGCCCCTGGAGTGATTGCGATCATCATCATGTCATGTGTCCTTTCTATTTGGACACTCCCTCACATAGTGGCCAAATTTATTGCAAACAAAGCATCTTCCCTTCCTTCCACCCTTCGATCCAGGCTTTCCTTTGAAATGACCTTTAGACCCAAAATTATTTCTCCTTTTGGCATGAGAAGAGAAAGCAATGGGGTTGCCTCTACTTGAAGGCATTTCTTGCTCCACCATTCTTGTCTCTTCTTGAATGCACCTCAACATCAATTCTTCAGACCCTAGAATTCAGTCATTATTGAGAAGAGTGGTTCTAAATATATACCACTTGGATGGGAGCCCTCCAAGGGTAGTGATAGTTAGTTCCTTGTCAAGAATGACTTCTCCAATTGATAGAAGATCATTCTTGATCTCAGTGATCCTTAAGTGTATCTTTTATAGGAGACCGTTTTGTTCTCCTGCATTGTATGGACATCATTGTACTCAACCATCCCTTTAACCTACTTTGTAGTCAATAGTTGAACATAAGTAGGATTGAATATCCTCGTCCATGCCCTTCTTAATATCCTTCAACTTATTTTTGAGGAACAAAACTTGATTTGCATCACTAACCTTAAACATGCTTACCAATCTGCCGTAGATCTCCTTGGAGGTGTTCAAGTCGGAGATGTAGGCCACCAGACACTTGTCAATAGAATCTCTGATAATCTTCTTCACTTTGAATTCACCCTTAGTGTACTTGTTCTTTGTAGCAGCAAGTGCATTTGATAGAGGCCCCAGGATTTTACCCTTCACATAGTCCAACACTTCTTGTTCTTCCAATGTCAGGTCAAGAGACATCTTCCATCCGTGATAGTCAGACTTCCCACGGAGCTTGTCTTCGGCTAGGAAGTGGGATGAGGAACCCATTGAGCCTTTTGCCCTTTCCAACTGTCTTCGGTGATTGCTCTTTCACTCTTGCTTGGGCTTTGTCTTCACCTCAACTCTGATACCACGTTAATTTTGGTATGTTCTGTGTTTAAAAGAAATTTACTTCAAATTTCTTATTAGCCTAATATCAATTTCCAGAATAGCAATCACATCAGCATGATAGTAAAATGCAGATGGAAGATAAATATAAACAGTAGAAGACAAGCCAAGACAAGAGGACACAAGATGTGGCACTAGCCAGGGACAAACCCCAATGTGGAGAAACCCTTGATCAATTCTTCTTATATTCTTCAATAATTCACGAGAGAGAGAGAGATAGTACAATTATACAAATCTGTAATTTTATAACAGCAACGGCAAAATCCTAACCAGCAAAGTCAAAGTTGATCAAACAGGTCTAATTTGACCTCTAGACAATCCCGGTCAACGCTCAGTCAACTCAGCCTCCAATAGCAGGAAAGTCTACCCAAAGCAGTCCGAAAAGTGCAGTCAAACTTCAGTCAACGCTAGACAGATCTGCGGTCAACCCTCATGCTAGCCAACGTTGGTCAACGCATAGTCAAAACAGGTCAACGGAGCTGTCCAGAAATGCGGCCTACCAAGGAGAGGCAACCTAACCCAATCCACAGTCAAGAAAAAGTAAATGTTGGTCAACGCTATCAAATCTGCCCACCTGCAGCTCGGTCAACCCTAGTCAACGCTGCCCTAACCAGAATTTGCGTCCTCCTTCTTTCAGCCACGTGTGAGAGAGATGCTCCTCTAATGCGTAGGAGAGAGAGAAGAATGTGAGATGAGATGAGTGGAATAATGCCACAAGGTCTCCTCCTTTTATATGAAATATTGAGGATAAGCTGGGGGTGAAAATCTTTGTTTTGTTTGCTGGCCGACATTGACAAATTGTTAAGAATACAAATAAATTCATACCTCCATGAATACATGTTGGAATCGGATGATTGTTAGATCAATCCTATACCTCTCGGAGAGAGGAATCCAAGAAAAATATCAACTGCCATAAATAAGGTGACCCACATGGAGTTTGGCCCTGGTTGTCAATTTTAACAATTTTCTATGTGTAATTGCTTAAATGATGAATGTAACATGAGATAAATTAATGGATAAAATCATTGGAAGTAATTATGAGTCTAGGAAATCTGGAAAATAAACATGGTATCAAAGTTGTGGTGGAAAAGCAGCCTTGGAGAAGTCAACAAAGTTTGAATCTAGGGCTTGCATTAGCCCTCCTCATTTCAAGAGATCAATCAAGTTCATGCACATCTTTTATTTGTGACTTAATTCTTTGGTTAATGGCTTTTCACTGGGTTTGAGGAGTGATTTGACCAGAGTCTATGTGCACTATTCCGTCCTATTCCTGACACAGTTTTTCGGCCCTCTAATGCAGACATCCTGAGGCTCGAATTTGGCCCTCTTGACACAAATCATTGTAGTTGACTGTGGCATCCACTTGTTGTGATCCTGACGTTATTCGCTAGGGTTATGAGGCCAATCCAAGGCCTAATTTTGTGACAAATTTGAGTCCATTCCCTAAGCTTGTTGCAAATTGTCTTAGGGTGATTTGGTAGATGTATAAACTCTGTTCTACGGCCTATTCGGCCCCTCCTTCCTGGCAAAACTCTGTGGAATTATTTGGGCTCTCTCCAAAGGCACAATTTTTTGACAATTTTCGCAATAATTGAAAGCCTACTGAGTAATTCGAACCAAGTCTGAGATTCTTCTGAGCATCAAAGTTCAAGTCTGATCTTCATTGAGTTTCCTATTCACTGGACTGAAGGCAACTTCGCAACAAATATGAGAGCTATTATAAGAACTTGAAGGACCTGTTGAGCCAAACAAAGATTTATGATGGAGGAAGTTTGAAGTATGTCGAGCTCTTTCTAAGGTCATTTTCTTTGTTGTAGAAGCATCCTAAGGCTCAGACCCATTTCGGATTGATTGAGGCTAACCTGTAATGAGACTCATCCCAATGCCTGAGTAAATATGAACCTAAATTTAGCTATGGTTAGGCTGACTTAAAGCCATTTTCAAAGATCCTCTTAAGCTTACATGCCTAAGGCAAAATTTTGAAGGAGATATCAACGGTGTCTCTCATCTTTATAAGAATTTTGAAGGTATATCAGTCCTGAAGCAGGTTGATCCGTGAGGTCTCTTGTTGAGATAAAATGAGCATGTTAAGGAATTGAAGCAAAAAGTTATTATCACTATGCAAAGAGGTTGAGTTCCTCATCACGTTTAGAGGCCAAGGCTCCCTTGAACAGTTCATGTCATTTGCAGATCTAGTACTGCCTTATCACTACTATAGCAGGCCTACTATAGTAGTCCAAATTTCAGAGTTTTTCGCGCTATATTTGCAAAGATATGATCTAAGGAAGTTGGTCTTTTTGCAGACTCCTGAATTACATTCCAAACAGGTGACCTGGGGAAAATCATCATAACTTTCTCTCTGAGCATCAGATTGAAATTTTGTAAGAAGATACAGAAAGAGGATAGACTATAGTTTCTTGTATATATTTTTCAAAGCCAAAGGTCAAAACAGGGACACGTGGCACGTCATACAAGTTCGCTCTACTGAATTAGTCTATAATCAAGTCACTGTGAGAGATTTGGCATAACTCTTCATTGGAAAATCCAATTGGGGTCAGACTGGTGGCATTGGAAAGAGGACATAGAGGGCTACTTCAGGTCGCAATTTCAGAACTGGATGATCCGAAATTACAGAGATACATCAGAGGCAATATTGAGCTCCTACAAAGTGAAAAAAGGTGTGTAGATTTTTTTAATTTTTGCTTAAGCTTGGTTTGAAAAATTATTTTGAAGGAATTCAAAGGGCATAGTAGAGCATTAGTATCGGTAGCTAATGCCCCGAGGAAAGAAAATGCAAACACCTAGTAAGCAATCTGAAAGCTCTAGCATGACTCATGAAGAAGAGGAAGAAATGCTACATGATATATCAACATTACAAGACCAAGTGCAACAAATTTCACTATCACAAAAGCTAACAGAAGTTAAGATAAATGGCGTGGAATCTAAGATAAAGGGCGTGGAAGCCAAAATTGACGATTTGAAGATAGATTTGAAGGCAGATTTGACAAATTTTCTACAAGAAATACTTATTAATGGTGAAAGGGGAGTAAAGGAAACTCATGATGCAAACAAAGGAAATGTTAATCATATTTCATAGACTCTAATGTTGGATCGAAGACGCACCATAGTCCAAAAATCGATATGAGGAAGTTTGATGGCAAGGATCCCGCAACATGGATATTACAGATGGAGCAATTTTTTGATCTCAATAATGTGCAAAACACACAAAAGGTACGTATTGCAACTTTATATTTGGAACCAAATCAGTTTGTATGGTATAAATGGCTTTGCTCTCGTAAACAATTTATCACTTGGGCAATTTTTACGGAAGAATTGATAGCACATTATGAGGATACAAAAAGCAACACTTTTTTTAGCCAATTGATAAGTCTCAAACAAAAGGGTCCAATAATGGAGCACATTGAGGAGTTCCAAAAATTGAACATAAGGGTAAAAAATATTCCAGAGGAGCATAGGATTGATGTGTTCATAGGGTCTTTAAAGGATAATATCCAACATGATGTTCGCCTTTGGGAACCTGATTCATTAGAGAAGGCATTCAGGGTAGCAAGAAAAATGGAAAGCAAAATTATAGCAACCAGGAAGCATACCACTCACAACTATTAAGCTGGAAGTGTTGTTGCCGCTAGTCTTCTACAACCTATAAGGTTGACACCACAACAATTGGAAGAAAAAAGAGCAAAAGGGTTTTGTTACAGTTGCGATAGCAAATACACTAAAGGTCATAAGTGCACTGAGAAAAAATTATTCTACATAGATTTTGAAGAGGAAGAAGAAAAGGAGCAAGAAAGGTCAAAAGAAGAGGATATACTCTAGGAACAAAGCCTAGATAAAGAACAAATGAATCCAACCATATCTTGTAATGCATTGGCGGGAATTACCACTCCTCAAACCATCAAGATAGAAGGACAAATCAAGAAGAAAAAGGTAATAGTGTTGATTGATTCAAGAAGTACCCACAATTTTATTCATTGTAAGGTAGCAAAAGAATTGAATTGCTTCTTATATCCAGCACCAGAGTGTCAAGTGATGGTTGCAAATGGAGGAACAATAAATTGCTCTGGAAAGTGCCATAATATCAAGCTATCCATGGGAGAATATGTATTGACTAGCCCAATGCTTTCCATTCCAATGGGAGGTGTTGATGTTGTATTAGGAGTCCAATGGCTACAATCCTTGGGTACAATAGCTTTTAATTTTCAAGAACTTTTCATGAAATTTTATGTGGAAGGAAAGGACGTTGAATTAAGGGGTATTGCAGGGAAACCGGGAAAGATAATTAGCTTTAACGGTATGACAAAGCTTCTAAAAAAGGAACGAAAAGGTGTAATTGCACAATTATGTTCGCTAAATGTTTCCACATTGGAATCATCTATTTCTCCAGATCTCCAAAAAGTCTTGGACAATCATTCCAAGGTATTTGAGACTCCCAAAGGTCTCCCACCTATTCATGATCATGATCATGCTATTCATTTGATTCCAGGAAGTGTTCCTCCAAACATCAGGCCGTACAGATATCCCTATGCCCAAAAGAGTGAAATTGAACGTATGGTTGCAGAAATGCTAGAGGCTGGTATAATTCAACCGAGTCAAAGTTCTTTCTCTGCTCCAGTAGTATTGGTGCACAATAAGGATGGATCAT
This sequence comes from Pinus tabuliformis, assembly GCA_031772625.1. NCBI lineage: Eukaryota > Viridiplantae > Streptophyta > Pinopsida > Pinales > Pinaceae > Pinus > Pinus tabuliformis. Next base: position 706,327,514 of record CM062820.1, read on the forward strand.
GGCGCATGTGTCCAGATTATAGGGTGCTCAACAAACTCACTATTAAAGATAAGTTTCCCATTCCTGTCATTGATGAATTACTGGATGAATTGCATGGATCAATTTACTTCACCAAGTTGGATCTTCGTTCAGGATATCATCAAATCAGAATGAAGACTGAAGACATTCCGAAAACAGCATTTAGAACTCATGAGGGTCATTATGAATTTTTGGTCATGCCTTTTGGCCTTACCAATGCACCCTCAACATTTCAAGGTTTGATGCATTCAATTTTCAAACCATTCCTTAGAAAATTTGTGTTAGTATTTTTTGATGATATACTAATCTACAGCAAGTCTTGGAAGAATCATGATGAACATGTTGACAGGGTGCTACAACTATTAGAGGAGAAACAATTATATACAAAAAGATCCAAATGTTTCTTTGGAGTACAAGAGGTGGAATATCTGGGTCATATTGTATCTCATGAAGGAGTTAAGGTAGACCCTAGCAAAATTAAAGCCATTAAGGAATGGAAAATACCCACATCCATAAAGCATCTGCGAGGATTTCTCGGGTTGACAGGGTATTATCGCAAGTTTGTTAAGAATTATGGGAGAATAGCAGCACCTCTAACAACACTATTGAAGAAAGATGTATTTTCATGGACTCCAGAAGCAACAAAGGCCTTCGAACATCTTAAAGAGGCAATGTGCCAAGCACCTGTCTTAGCTACACCGGACTTCACAAAAAACCTTTATTGTGGAATGTGATGCTTCAGGAAATGGAATTGGTGTTGTTTTAATGCAAGATGAAAGACCCATTGCTTTTGAAAGTTGTCCAATCAAGGGAAAGTTTTTACACAAAGCTATTTATGAGAAGGAAATGTTGGCAATACTCCATGCACTTAAGAAATGGCGATCCTACCTAATGGGAAGACACTTCAAGGTAAAAACGGATCATGATAGCCTTAAATACTTTTTAGAACAAAGATTGTCCTCTGAAGAGCAACAAAAGTGGGTCACCAAGATGTTGGGTTATGACTTTGAAATCATCTACAAAAAAGGGAAGAAAAATGTGGTGGCAGATGCACTCTCAAGAAAGGATGAGGATGTGGAAGCATTGTTGTGCGCCATTTCTATTATCCAACCAGATTGGATAAACGAAGCAAGGGAGGAAAGGAAGAATGACGAAGAAGTGTGGGCACTTATTCGAAAGTTACAACAAGATTCCAGTACGTCGGATACATTTAGCTGGCAAAATGATTCGTTATGGTACAAAGATCGCCTATACCTCTGTAAGAATTCCCAGCTGAAACAAGAGATTCTTATGGAATTGCACACTTCTCCCTTAGGAGGGCACTCGGGATTTTTAAAAACATACCACAGGGTTAAGAAAGAATTTTTTTGGGATAACCTTAAATCAGATATTCAAAAGTTTGTGGCGGAATGTTTGGTTTTCCAACAAAATAAAGTTGAAACAATTAAGACACCGGGTCTATTACAACCTTTATCCATTCCAAGCCAACGTTGGGAGAAGGTTTCAATGGATTTTATCACAGGTTTACCCAAGTCTGAGGGAAAGAGTGTCATCATGGTGGTAGTTGACAGACTTACCAAGTATGCACACTTTTGTGCATTATCACATCCATTTAAAGCCAGTACAGTTTCTACTGCATTTATCGAAACAATTCAAAAGCTACATGGAAACCCAAAGATTATTGTAAGTGACAGAGATCCCATTTTCACTGGAAATTTTTGGACAGAATTATTTTCTTGTCTTGGTACTCAGTTAGCTCATAGCTCATCTTATCATCCTCAATCTAATGGGCAAACTGAGATAGTAAACAAATGTTTGGAAGGATATCTTCGTTGCTTTGTATCTGATAAACAGACACAATGGGTCAAATGGTTGCCTCTGGCTGAACGGTGGTATAACACTTCCTTCCATACAGCAACAAAAATGACCCCATTTATGGCACTTTATGGGTATCAGCCACCATCCATCACATCATATTTAAGAGAAAATTCTAAGGTTCAAGCAATGGAACATCACATCGAACATCAACAACAAGTCCTCCAACTCTTAAAGGATAACCTCGTGTTGGCACAGAATAGAATGAAACAACAGCGAGATCAACATCGCAGCGAAAGAAGTTTTGATGTAGGTGATTGGGTATTCCTACGGCTACAACCATATAAGCAAATGTCCCTCAAGCAAGCTAAGAAGGATAATAAATTATCACCAAAGTATTATGGTCCGTACAAGGTGTTGCAAAAGATTGGTACTATGGCATACAAATTGGAGCTTCCTACAGCTTCTCGATTGCACCCAGTTTTCCATGTTTCATGTTTAAAGAAGGTTATAGGCGATAAGCTCCCAGTTCAAACAATATTGCCAGAACTTGACGAGGAAGGAAAAATTATATTTGAACCAGAAGCAGTCACAGAAACAAGAACTCGACAGCTACGAAATCGATCAATTTCAAAGTATCTTATCAAGTGGAAGAACTTATCTGCTGAAGATTCCACATGGGAGGATGAAAAATTTATACAGAAGCATCCAGAACTACTCAAGCGTTAGGACACCACTTTTTTGAAGGAGAGGGGCATGTTGGGTCCCTATAGTACTAGTGATTACCCCATTACTATTGTAGTTGTACCCCTTATTAATATTGTTGTGCCCCTATTGTCCCCATATTGTTATTACTGTGCCCCATAGAATCCCTCTATTGTTATATTGTGACTCCTTAGACTCCTATATATAGAAAGGAGGTTTTGTCATTTGAATCATCCAAGAATTGTTCATTTATGTAATGTAAAGGAGGTTGCCCCCTCGAAGAGGCTGAATTCTAAGGCGTTGATCTATCTTTTCTATCTTTTCTTAAGCTGGTTTCATAACACTCTCTTAGGTCATGGGGTTTGACCAAGAAACCATGGTTTATGGTTTGCGATATTGGCCCTGTAAGCACAAGGCCTCGATTGCTCTCTTAGGTCATGGGGTTTGATCAGGAAACCATGGTTTATGGTTGGAGAGATTGGCCCTGTTAGCATCAAGGCTTGGATTGCTCCCCCGGTTAGTGGGGTTCTGACCATATTGCCATGGGGTTTAACTAGTGGGTTGAGCTTGTGCCTTATAGTATCGAGCAAATATTTATCATTCAATGACATGTGACGACATGTGGGAATGGTAAATGGGCCTCGGGTTTCACCATGGGTCAAGTGGGGTTCCTGACATGTCTCCAAGTGACAACTTGTTGAGTTGGTGACCCTAGGACTAGTGGGTGACTAGTTCCTCCTTTGATGCTGATGCGGGGATCCTTTCCTCATGGTTCTAGTATTGAACTTATGGTGGATGGATACATCAACATAGCTGAGCTCTTTCGACCTTTTCTTGGAATAGACAATTTTTTCAACAAGAGAACATCTGTGGAAGTCATTATGAATACCTTCATAGCTAAGAGGGAGTGTTGGAGTTTTCTAGCTTTGGTTGGTCTTCATAATTTGTAATAGCCCTCCAAAATTGACAAATACGAATTGTACTTCAAGTCGACTTAAAATAAAGAAAATTTTGAAATTTAAATTGTGAATTTTGCCTCCCAAATGTAAGGTCGGCTCCTCCACAAGTTCTGGTCAGCTCACCCCAACAAACACATGTATTTATCAAAAGAAAGAAAAAGATTTTTTTATATTTATTATTATGACTTATTAAAGCATGGGTTTCATGCTTGGGTCATCATGTTTTAGGTCAAATTCCGCATTGAGGACTTCTAGGATTTATACTGAGTCATTAGAGTCATTGTCCATTTAAAGAGACCCTTCTTGGGCTTTTGAATCATGTAAAAAGATTTACTATTGAGTCAAATAAGGTATTTGTCACCTCCACACCAAGTCGACCTCAAACAGAGTAATTCGACCTCACCAGAAGCCTATATATTGAAGCAATTCGAATTCATTTGGAGCATCTCACTCATAAGTTCAATATCTAAGAGAAGAAGAGCAAAAAAAAGTGTGAAGTTGTTGGAAGAAGGAAGATCAAAGTTTATGGGTTTGTCTCTCTCTCACTCGTGTGGATTTACTGGGATATTTGCTCGAAGGACGACGATATTGTTGGGTCAAAGTTGTTGTTGGGCTAACTGTTGGATCGAAGTTGTTGCTGGGCTAACTACTGGATCAAAGTTGTTGTTGGGCTAACTGCTGGATCAAAGTTGTTGCCAGGCTAACTGCTAGGTCGAAGTTGTTGTTGGGCTACTACTAGGTCAAAGTTATTGTTGAAAGGGTTACCATCTACAAAAGGAGGAAAGGGTTGACTTGGTGTAGGAAGTTTGTGTCTAGGTCAAGAGTCTTGGATTATCTCGTGAAGTTATTAAGGAAGAGTTGTTCACTAGGTTTTCCCCCAGAAAGGGGTTTTTCCCTGGCTGCCCACCTACATCTGGTGTCTGTGATCTTGGGGCTATTGTTTTGGTAATTGCTTGATGAACTAAAAGATAAAAGAGGAACATAAGAAAAACACAAGAATATCACAAGTAATTATCTATATAAAGAAAATCTTTCTGCCTTTATGATTTTCTAACAATCCATTCACTACAAATAAGCCATTCATCCTCTCCTTTTGAGCAATATTTCGGATCACTTCTGAGACAGAATTCAGACCAATCTGAGGTAGAATTTTGGGCTAATCTGAGGCTTAATCTAGGGTTGGATCTGAGGCCTAATCTAGGGTTGGAAAGAAGGATGAATTTTCTAAGGCTCAAGTTGCCCGAATTTTTGAGACTACTCTTATGTTGGTTGACCAAGTTTGACCCAGGTTTGATTCTAATTATTCTTGTTTCTTATTTTGACTGGAAAGAATAGATGTATTCTTTGTTGAATGGACAAATTTCTCTAAGAAAAAGTTGTTGGGGTTTTCCCAGGATAAATTTTGTGTCCTCTTGTTTGGTTGTCTCTTCTTGGTCTTACTGGCATTATTGTTTATTGTTGAATATTTTCTGTGTAATTGTTTAATGATGAATGTAACATGAGATAAATTAATGGATAAAATCATTGGAAGTAATTATCAGTCGAGGAAACCCGGATGCGGGTGTTCGCACGGCAGAGGATGCTAGGCCACATGACCAGTAGGTGACGACACGAATCTACACGAGGGAGGACACTCGGAACGCCGCCGAAGACATAAATTCTGAGGCCTCTGTTCAGAACCTTCAATGAATTTTAAGGCGGATTGTATTGGTGGCAGAGCGCATTTATGGCGCCCAGGTATCAAGAGAATGTTGATAGAATTAAGCTGGATGTTGGTATGGGGTATAACCATTCTCAGAGAGGAAGGCACGCTGCGCAGACGGGCCTGGGCAAACTCTTCCTTCTGGCAGACGCTGCGGCCGTCGAATTCCCTGTTGATAAAGGCAGGGGCATCACTGTATTATTTTCAGGTGTTGAGGAGAGAGGCCCTGCCTTTGAAGCACTGTTTTACACAGTCAGCTCCACTGCCATCATGGCCAGGCCAAGAGAAAGAATGTCGTGCAGACGCGGCACTGGTCGAGGGGGCTCCTCACGCCTTCCAGCAGCGGATTCCCATCACCATTGTTGCTGCTGCTATTGTCACAGAAGGGCCGGGGCTCCCCACTTGCAGGCTACACAGTTCATGGACACGGGTAGCCCAATGCAGGACCACCCTCGCTTCCAGCGTTTGGCACTGCAGTGTTTACTCTTGGAAACATCAGCGCACACATTTCAGTCCTATTTATTAAGGAAAATGAGAAGGATGAAGACGGGTCGAGCAGCAGAGAATCGCCCTCCGATGTCCAACCGCAAAGGGTTGAGGAAAGGGCTCCTGAGAAGGCTCCCACCCAACTTCAGACGCAGGAGGCGTCGTCATCCAAGGCAGGGGAAGAACGGGAAGGCCTCCCTAAAGAATACGGATGGGTCCCGATCATTGAGGAGGAGCCTGAAGAGTAGCAGTCAGTGGAACGCTCCGTCGACCATCTTTTTGTTCAAGTCTTTTGTCTCGGTCGCTATTTGTGCATGGGATAAATCACATGTTTATGTCTGGGTCTTTTAGTTCTTATGCAGGTCTTTATGTGCTTTGGTTTCAGTTAGTAGGTCTTTTAAGGGCGATAGCACAAGTCCTTGGTCGCCCCTGCGAGGGTAGTTTTTTGTGTCAAAGCCCCTGCGAGGGTAATGTTGGTTTAAGAATGAAAACTCTGATGAATTTTGAGGCGGCTTGGACTCATTTCTTTGGAAGGGCCAGCTGCCAACCCACAGTGCAACTGTCGGCCATGGGAAACCTATTTTTCTGTCTGTAATGTTCTTATGTACATAATTAAATAGATTAGCATAGTTTTACTGAGAAAAAAAAATTATCAGTCGAGGAAATCTAGAAAATCAACAAGTATAAGGGTCGTATGGTCATGTTTTATTAGATAGCTCAGTATTTTAGTGTTACCAGTTTTAATAAATTGGTTTAAGTGAATCATGTGTCACAAACAAGGTTTAGGTTATGTAAAGTGTTTATGTTATATCATAACCAGTGTTGTGAAAATCGCAATATTATCGCGACTTTATCGTTTTATCGCGAGTTTTTCATCAGAACGAGAATATCGCTAGTACTCGGAATTTTTTTTTACCCGATTTTTCGAAAAAAAATTGCGATTTTTTTTGGGAAAAAATCGTGGGAAGAAGAAAAAAATAATAATAATAAAATACAAATAAATAAATAAATAAATAAAATTTGAGGAGGAGGTGACCCAAGCTACCCCTATCACACGTAGAGGACGTGGTCTACCTCCTGTAGCTCCTAGTTCTTCAGCTTCTAGAGCACAGCAAACTCCATAGTCTACTGCGACCTGCCAACTCCACCGAAATCAGTGGTATTAGACTATAGTTATTTGGTTCATTTCATTGTATATGACATTATGACTCATGATATGAGATACATTATTATATTTTTTGTTGATATTTTGAGGTTGAATTGGGACTCAGGAGTCAGGACTCACTATTCAGGACATGATTCACTATTATGTGTGATTTTAGCACTAGAAATGATATTAAACATCTTATATATTAGTTCTTTTATCATATTTATGTGTCAATGTATTTATTTTATGTTGTAGATGGTTTAGATATTAAAAAAATTAAAAAAAAAATGAAGATTTTTGTACCAAACGATTTTTTCCCGATTATTTCCGATTTTTTCCCGATAATTACGATTTTTTCCGATTTTTTCCTCGTGCTGATATTATCACGATAACGATTAATGCAACATTGATCATAACACAATAACAATTGGTTACCCAACTTACATTTGTCTCATGGGACTTAATAAGATGTATCTTATGACACATTAAATATCTCCCTCATTTCTCTTCCACAAGTATTCCACATATGTGCTATGTCCAAATTTAGTATAGTGTCAGAGCCACAATAAATGATTGGCATCTGGGAGGTCAAAACCCAACAATACAGGGTATTAAATATCTCCCTCATTTCTCTTCCACGAGTATTCCACATATGTGCTATGTCCATATTTAATATAGCGTCAGAGCCACAATAAATGATTGGCATCTGGGAGGTCAAAACCCAACAATACAGCATATTTGAGAAGGCACGGTGGGGAAGACGACATCATCATATTGGGAAAAATATGATGCATACATGAATTTCAATGATGGAGAAAGAAAGTAAGAGTCTATGGTCATAACATTGCAACAACACTATGTCTCACACCTTTATCAATGTCTCATATTACATATTTATAGCAAACAAAAGTAGTTTGGTTGTTTAGCCACCTAAACACTAACCATAGCATCTAACATAACAATAATCATGTCAGTTAATTACAAACTCTCTCTCTCTCTCTCTCTCTCTCTCTCTCTCTCTATAGATATATATATATATATATATATATATATATTCATGTTATATTCTAACACTCCCCTTTAACACTTTATTACATCCATGACTAATTATCACCCCCTTTCACATGAAACACTGATTTTTGTTTAAATCCTCCTTAGTACATAAACCAAAACTTTGTTGACAATATTATTCAGCGTAGATCCATTTTAACTCCGGATCTACCAAGGGTCGAGAGGGATCAAATCTCTTTACATCTTAAGATATTTCCATCTCAAGAGATTTGATCCCTTTCGGTGCTTGGTAGATCCAGAGTTAAGATCAATATAGGCTGGTTTAATTCCCGCCCTTAAATAGGCTATACTCCACATGAATACCATGCGTTCTCATAAACCTGCAGCTCAAAAACCACAGGTAACTTGACCAAGTCAAGTTAAACTTAACTACTCAACAAAAAATAATAATAACATAGATTTTTTATTTTAACATAGGGACCTTAACTACTCAACAAAAAATAATAATAAAATAATAATAACATAGATTTTTTATTTTAACATAGGTTATTTTTATTTTATTTTGACGGAGTTAAAATGTTTATATTACATTACAATAATCTTTTTATTTACTTTTATTTTTACTTTTATGTATTTTGACCAAATCAAAATGTTTACAGTACCGGACATTACAACACCTCTTGCATACTGGGCTGGAGAATGCCTTTCGGCACAAAAAGATGCTTACAAAAACTTGAAAACGTGTCATTTAATAAAGTGACTTACTTGACACTCCATATATATATGAAAAATATATTCATAATTTAATTTCTCCCTAACACAATATGCCACTCCTTATTTAAGAAAGACCTTCATACAAAAGTCAAAATGCTTCTTAACAATATCAATCAAAAAGATGTTTACAAAAACATGATAATGAATTTCAAAATTTGGATTGATATTTGCTTCCCTCCTCCACAGATTTGCAACTCCTGCGAATACTATATCAAGCTGCTTTCACCCTAATCAAGATCAAATGCTTGAATTCCCAAATTCCCATAGACAACCACATATGTCAAGCACAGCTTCCATGGTTCCCACTGCCTTGGAGATCCAACTGCTCAAAATAAGAAATCATCATCTTCAATCTTTTCACCATGATCCTCAATGTCCTGGTCAATTAGTATGGTAATATTATCTCCTTTATATCAAGGGGGTTCTAACATACATTTTTTCACTGTCTTGTGAATGAAAATTCTGTCTAATATTACATACTAAGTGATAAAAATATATAGTCTAAAAATCTCGAACATTGGATTGGTTGAGTCCAACATCATTCAATGAAAACTTCTACAATTTCAGCTTTTTCTATGACCAGATTATGCAATTTCCATGGCAAACTAAAAAAAACTTTATGCCATAATCTTAATATAATTGTCATAAGAAACTTGATGAAAAGAAATGACCTCCTAACTCCTTTGGCTTTGTATGTTCTATGTGGTATCAATGTGCCTGAAATATCAGACTCATTTTCTCAAATTGCAAGTCTGCATCTAATGTCATGTTCCTTCCAACATTTGTCTGGGCTACTTTTGATAAGTTTACTTCCATGTCCAAGACTCTTTCAATTCCACGATTTTGCTTTATCTATTTCCTGTACCTCGTGCCCCGTGGGTCAATGTCGTTGTCTCTGATGACTTCTAGTTGACATTTCTCTGCCCACTATTTTGTCTGATTCACACACACATTTTAGATTGTTCAATGCCTTTGGTTTCTTGGTATGCAACAGCAAATCATACTCTACTCTCGCATGTTTTTCTAGTCTGTAAATGGGGGTAATTCTTTTGTACATGGGAGATTAAGGTTTCGATCCAGGATTGCAGGTTAGTCTGAGTTCTTTTGGTGCAGCGGATTGATACTAGGAGGAAGCGGAGCTCTGTAAGGATTGGCCTATAGCATTGCAGGGCCCCTGAGGCCCAAATTAGGGCTGCGTATCACTTTCTGAAAGCAGCAGTCCACCTTCCGAGTTAAAGCTAAGGCAGCAGCATACTCCTGGGCACCAGACCGCAACATTAGACCATATGCAATGGCCAATGTCTGTTATACAAGTCTCTGTGGCGGCAAGGTACAGGAGGCAGCAAAGGACCATCTAGGCACGAGGCTCTTGCTATGTGACCTAAGCTATCTCAAAGATCGCTGGAAACAGAAGCCATGGAGGTCAGGTTTAGAGTATTAAGGGCAGTAGAATTGACTGATGTAATTAGCCATTGTCTGTATTTCAATTGTATTAAAAGACTGAGGGCCTGAACTGCTTATGTTTGGTTGGAATGGTTGATGAAAGCAAACTATTCAAATATAGGACTATTCAGTTGCATTGCATTTGTTGTCACTAACTGCCAAATTTGAGCATATTATTGGATAAAACTTGTTAAGTGCTCACACTCCCAACCATAAGCCCAAAAATCCCCTTGGGACGCTACATGCATTCATGCAGGTTTGGCACTCTATCCTAGGCACCGATGATTAGGGAATTGCCTTGTAAACCCTAGCCTTCTTATCCTATGAAACGTGGCAGGCTCTTCACTGTTTTGATATACACAGTGAAGCTTTTGGAGTGACTGCATTGTACAGTTTTCTTTGACAGCTAATAGAGAAACAGATGCGATTCGAGTGCTGCACAATCCTAGTACTTGCTGTTCGTAATTTTCAGTTATTCAAGTGCTTTTAGATCTAGCATTCTTACTAGCAGTTTTGAAAGTTTCCAGTTTTTAAAGCTATCTAGGTGTAAGAGTGCAGGTCTGCTTGACAGGAATTAAAATTCAACACAAAAGCTTCCCAAGTACATTGTCCAGGTCTTTCAGCACTTTGGTGCAGTAAAGCCTAGGGAAAAAACAATTGGCAGTTTTTGCAAAAATTTCATATGTAGTTTCAACTTTCATCACTGCATGAATCTAGCTTCTATTTGCTAAGATTTGAGAGAAGAAACTAGGGTAAATCTATGTCAAAATTTTCAAAATGAGACTTCGTATTTTCTTTTTGTGTCAAGATATATGTGTATAATTAGATTCAAATTGCAATAAAAAATAAATAGTAAATAAACAAAAACGCAAGAAAGATTTTAAAAAAAACCTCTCTGCCCCGAAGAAAAGGTTGTTTTCTCTTCTCTCTCCTAGAGAAACCATTATTTTATCCCTTTCTCGGGCATTCCCTTGAAGCATCGAAATCTTTAATAAAGACTCGGTCACTGAGATAAATGGGAAGATGCTGAGCTTACCTCAGATTTCCCATCATTACTGGGCTTCTTAGCGGCATATGGGTGGGATAGAGACAAGTCAGATTTTAAATTTTAGGGCATTCGTTTTGAACTTTTGGCTTTTGCCATCAACCACAAAACTTTGGTAACCTGCTCTTGACCAAGTGATAAAGAAGATACTGCACTAAGTTACCAAGTTGATGTTCTTGGCGACCAGATTCCAGTTTTGTCTGAAAGTCTTAGCATTCACCAACATTTACTATCTGTCTTGTTGGATTACCTCAAACTGCGGATATAATAAACTTATTAAACTCAGAAATATCCTTTGGGCGAACTCAAAAGGAAAAAAATGTTCAGTGGAGTCAACTGGAATATTCGTTCCACTCCTGAGTGCATGGGAACGGGAATCACAAACATTAAAACTCCAGCAGCCATCTATGTCAAGTGGATTATTAGAGCCACAGAAAGAAACATGGGCTACAAAATCTTGATCAAGGATGACATTTTAGAAGACTTACTACATGGTAAACTTGGATGGAAAGACTCTAGCTCTCTAACCTTGTGACAACACCAACTCCTATCAAAGTCAAAGGCTCCTTTGCTTTCCAGAGCACATAAAGGTTACAGGAAAGCTACAAATCGGATCTGAAGTGGAATGGGAATGAATTTGGATCCGAATCTTACCTTCAATAATTACTCGAACCAATGGATGTATGTTCTGGCTAAGATGGAGACCCATTGGGAGATATACCTTGGTATGATGCTCTATGATTTCAGAAACAAAATCAAAATTGTCTAATACCGCTATGACTCACCCGAAAGAGAATGGCTTCAGGAGACCAAATTAAAGGCAGAATATCAGCTGCAGAACTAAGACAAGATTTTAGACAAAATAAAAAGACTAGTTCCCAAAAATTTAAGGTTTAGTTTTTGCCTTGCTTTCAAAGGCAGCTGGTGAAAGGACTAGTGCTATAATCAAGCCACGGCCTTTACTGGATTTTCACGCTGTGATGCTTATAAATTGTTTGTGGAAGGACTAATGCTATAATGATTAACCAAGCCACAGCATTTACTGGAATTTTACCCTCTGATGCTTATAAACTTTAAAGTGATGATTGTGGCAGACTTAGTAGAGGGCAAAAGTTATATAAAAAGTAAATGCCAATTCTTACATTCAATGTGTAAATACCACTCTCTACTGTATTTATTACTCAGCTGCAGGGTGTATATTGATTGCCACATAAATATCATTATTTTTTTATTACTCAGCTGCAGAGTGCATATTGCAGGGTGCATATTGATGGCCACATAAATATCATTATTTTATTTTTTTATTACTCAGCTGGAGAGTGCATATTGCAGGGTGCATATTGATGGCCACATAAATATCATTATTTTTTTATTACTCAGCTGGTTGTATTAAATATTATTATTTTTTTATTACTCAGCTGGAGGGTGTATATTTTTTATTTTTTTTTATCTATTAGACTAACCTAAATAACCACGGGGATTTGAACTGGTGACCTATCGCAAAGAATGCCCTAACAGCACACCCATTCACACCCATTCACCGTCAATCCAAAACCCCGTGATCTACAGGATGCATATTGACGGCCACATAAATATCATTATTTTTTTATTAATCAGCTGGGTGCATATGGATTGCCATATAAATATCATTATTTTTTTATTACTCAGCTGCCAGGTGTATATTGATGTTTTTATTACTCAGCTGCCGGGTGCATATTGATGGCCACATAATATCATTATTTCTAATTAGAACAACATTGCAAGAAAGGAAACGTACCTGTCCATAATAAATAAAAGGCCCAAATGCGAGAAGAAAGACTGCAAGCACCGAGATTCCCATTGTGAAAAATTTCACAATCCTGTAAGGACCTCTGCAGTAGTGTCTTAACAAATACACAAAATACACGGGAGCAGCTACTAGAAACAGATGCTTGAAACATAGCAAGACGGCGAAGACCAATCCACCCATGAAATCCTGCCCCTCGCTCAGAAAGGAAAGTGACAGCAAAAGAATGCCCAACAGAAATCCATTGTACTGAAAATGAATGTGATCGATGATAAACAGACTGGGCGACCAGACAATTGAGATGTAAACGAGCCTCTGCTTCTCCAAACTCAGTTTCCTGCAGCATCTCCAGAGAGAAAAATACAAGACAAGATCTGCTAACATGACGGTTACCCTCTGGAATACCACAACCGTTTCAGCCTTATAGTTGAGTCCATTTATGAGATCTACGATTTTTGGGTCTACGCGGACGGCGAAGAGGGATAAGAGTTTCTCAAAGAAGGCAAACAGTGGAGGATAATCCAATGTCCATGGACTGCTCTCGTCGAAATACCATTGGTTGAGGGGGAGGGAATGGGTAAGAGCCAGCCAGTGTCTGTGGACTTCAAAATCTGTGCTATGGTATGCTGGGATTAGCAGGACTTTCACCACAGTAGCCATGGCTGCCATCCATGCTAACTCTGACAAACCAGTAGAAGGAGAAGCCTTCCGCTGCTGCTTGTGAATCACGTCCTCTTTCTCTGCTGAAATTCCCGTGCACTCCATCTTTACTTCTGGGAAATTTTAACCTTGGTCCCATTTTATGTGGATTTCATTTCAGGGTTTTTCTCCTCGTAATGTAATTTTTATATCGATTTCATTTGACCAAAGGTAATTTTGTTTATTATTAATTTATTGTCATTACCCGTGGTATAACTTTCATAATTATTAAGTATCACGTTGTGTGATCATTTCACCTTTTAATCCTCAGCTTTCTTGGAACACCTTGGTGATGCTATTTTCATTTGTTGATAAATTTTTATTTAATAAAAGTTTACGGGTAGAAGTTATAGAGGATAAATTTTTAGTTTTTTTTAATCAATAAGTGGTTAACTACATTTTGTTTACTAAAAAAATTTATGTAATTTTAAGAAAAGATTTTTCTTAATTCATTATAGATTATAAAATTCAAAAATTTCCCTATTATTAAACCTAACAAACTAGCTTTATGTACATAAATTCTTTACCAATTTAAATTTTTCTTAATTCATTATAGATCATAAAATTCAAAAATTTTATATTATTAAACCTACCAAACTAGCCTTATGTACATAAATTCTTTACCAATTTATTTGGCATTCTAGTTTTTTAACCCTTAACGTCATAGGAGGGTTGTTTTGAAAATCAATTTATCAAAGTAGTTTAAATAATTTATATTCATCCAAGTTGAAAGGAAAGTGGTCAAACAACTTATTAATTATACTTGTTTTTGGGTAAAGTAGTGGTGTCTTGGAGTTAGGTATCTCTTTTGTAGTGACGGGTAGTGTTATAGAGTTAAGTATGTATTTTAGGTATTAAGTTATGGTTTTATCGGTGGAGTTATGATTTTATTGGTGGTGTTATAGAATTAAGTATGTTTTTTAGGTATTATGTTATAGTTTTATTAGTGGATTGTTTAAAAACCTTTGTGTACTTATTTTTTTTATAAAAATGAAATATGATATTATTATAAAAATATGGGTTTAAAAATAGATAATTTGATTATGAAAATATAGGAACTAAAGTTTAGACAGTGTAATCTGGCCCTATTCCCTTGTGGGTAAACTTAATATTCTCATTTCTCTAACTAATTTCGATGATCCTTGAACCTAAGTGCCAATCTAGCATTGAGTAAAATCAAGTAGGCATGTTTATTTTCCAAGTTCAGGCCTTTTGTGTCTTTGAAGTATGAGCATCTACTAAGGGCCAATTTGTCCTAGCTTCACTCATAATATTTCTTTGGATATCCTAGAGCCCTATTATTTTCAAAGAATGTCTTCCAAGGTGGCCTAAATGGTTTGGTTTTCTTCTTTCAAAGAAGCATCTTTGAAAGAGGCTTGATGGTTTACTAGGTATATTCAAAAGATGGTTTTTTAAAGTGGCTCAATGGTCTATTATGTAGTTTCAAAATAAAATCTTTCAAAGTGGCCCAACGGGCTTGTTTTTCATCTTTTCAAGTAGCATCTTTGAAGGAGACTTGATGATCTATCACGTGGAATCAAAATATCTTTCAAAGTGGTTTCATGGTCTATTGAGGGGATTCAAAAAAAGATCTTTTGAAGAGGTCAAATGGCCTATTGAATGAACCTTTTGAAAGTGATTGATTGTCACCTTTTTCAAGACCATAATGACTTTGTCATCAAAGAAATTATTTGAAAGATGGAAGATTATTTGAATGTAGTCGACAGCCTATTGAGTACATATTTCAAAATCACCTAATGGGCTAATGTGTGAGTTTTAGGATGAATTAGGGTGATCTTCATATTAGGTCCAATCAGTTGCTTGAAAGGAGGTTGATGACTTGGATATGTACATGTTTGAATGTTGTTGGATGAACACACGCACACACACATATATATGGTTTTCTAGATTATGTAGGCCCTGAGATGATTGGCACGCCTAACTCGATATTAGGTCCAATGAGTTGCTTGAAAGGAGGTTGATGACTTAGATATGTACATGTTTTGAATGTTGTTGTTGGATGAACACGCACACACACATATGGTTTGCTAGATTATGTAGGCCCTGAGATGATTAGCGCACCTAACTTGTGGCTTGAGTAGCCATGACCCAGGGGCATCTAAGCCATCAAAATCACTTGTGGATTGCACCCAACCTGGGCCACACCTACCTTTAACATGGTTGGATTTTTACCCACAAAGTTTCAAACCAGTGACCTTTACACCATGGAGTGCTTTAACTAACACCTTGTCATTGTCTACTCTATGCCCCATGGGCATAAATGTGTGTGTGTGTGTATGTGAGAGAGGGAGAGAGAGAGAGAGAGAGAGAGATCAAAAATAAACACTAGATCTACTAATATGAAAGATATTTTAGTGAGCAAACTAAGTAAAGAGATCCTACTACGCTAAGAGGGGATGATTTTTAGTTAAGATGGAACCTTCCTTGAGGTTGTAGAGTTGAAACATCTAATATATGAATGGGACTATGCCAATAAAGATGCACTGGGATGATTTAACAAGCCTTTTAGGTTGGAGTCAAGCTAATCACAGGAGATCCATGTAGAGGTGTTAGAGATAATAGGTGCAAGCATCTAAGAGAATGGAAAAGGTGGAACCAAGGGATATCACGTATCTGAGTGTGTACCTGGAAAGTAATGTTTCAGATAGGTTTTTCAAAGGTACTTTATAATTAGGAAATGAATGGTATGAATAGGCAAAGGAATGTCCCCGAGGCATAGGTGTATGTTATGTTAGCCATTGGAGGATCTAGTCATACTACACAAGTTGATTATGTACCACTAATTCTTGTACATTACCAAGAGTTTTAAGCACAAAAAGCCCCTTTGTTATGTGTGTTACAAATTACATATGAGATACCATTTTACGAATCTGTGATACACTTTCCACCAAGTGATCGAGTAGTGTTGAGGAATTTTGACTTATTTTGACTCCATTTATAACAGCCTACGATGGATTTGGCTTGTCATGAACCCAAAATGAAATATCACGAATGATTATGGACCCAATGGAAGGCTTTCATCCCTAATTGGATTCATAAAGTTGTGCATTAGGGATCAACGTGAACCAAATTGATAACCAAGGGTTGGAGACCAAGCAAGACAAGATAATGAAGGTGTTGCAAAGCACTATTTATCCCTAACTCAGGGGGGACTCAAAGAACATGGTCCATCATATTAGAAAAATTTAGAGATATTGTACTATGATTGGGTAGCCTACATATAACTATTAGATAAGAGCGGATAACACATTATACCTCTAAATGTGTAGGCATATATGAGTAGTCAAGTGTGAATCTCACACATTACATTTTGTTTGCGTTGTACGAGCTATTATGCATTAGATGGGAATAATTGAAAATTGCAAATAAATAAAGAACCCAACAAAGCAAAACAAGACATAACAAAAACAAGAGTAGCAACAATAACAAAGCAATAATGCATGGGCATTGGCTTGTTAACTTGCATAGAGTGAAGTAATGGCCAAAACTTGGTGACAAGGTAGTCTTAGTTGTTGGTTTTACTCAAGTTCCTAAATTTTGCATGGAGAGCCCGTGTCTTGACAATTAGTACAAAAATTGAAACCACACCAAACTTATGTAGAGAATTGATCCAAGCAAATGTAAGAGAAAGAAAGAAAGGAAAGAAAAGCTTGAGATGCATGAAAACCAAGATGTCAAGATATGGGAACAAACAAGATTGACTATTATTTAACTTAAATATGGTAGCTAAGTTATGTGAGGGGTGCAAGAGTGGTGCAAAGTCTCCACGATCTCAGAGGAACATTGGTATTTTAGTTTCCTTGGGGACTTGGTCAAGTCTCAAACAACTAGGAAAAAGCATATGTACTTTTGTTTAGTCTCCTTCTAGGAAAAGAAGTCATTGTCAAAACATTATTAGTCTTTGGGCGCTCTATGGTATCCATCAAGGCAATGCTTGGAAAATCCTCCCCTTGGGAGTAAAATATATATATCTTGGAAATTCCTCCCCATTGGATATATTTATGATTTTAGAAAATTATTAATCTTTAAAAGTTATAAAATTTGAATAGGAGAAATTTCATAGATGGTAAGGTGGATCATACCTATGACATGGATTGATAGGGTCCACAGTGGCAGACTTTCGAGGTCGTCAAGTGAAACTCAGTAAATCAGTGGTTCAAGTAATAGTTGATCTTGAGATCAATGATACATACTCATCTTACATTTGGACAAAAAAATCCTAAGCTAAATGAGTTCAACAATATCACAAATTCTCCAATTCATTGATGTCACAAATTCCTTGGCTTCTCTGTGTAACACATTTTGAAATTCAACAAGGAAAAGAAAATTTAAGTTTGTTGATGGAGGAAGCAATCCAAAGTTCGAAAAAATTCATTGAAGTAAGAAAAACTTAGTTTTCCAAAGAAGAATCTAAGTTCAATGAATTTCAAAAATGTGAGAAAAACTTACTTCATTGAAGAAGAAACATAAAGTTTAGTGATATTTAGTCTCGAGATAAAAAATTGTTTTGACTATAATAGGAGCAAAGAATCTTAGAATTGGATGAAATTTAAAGAGTATGTTCATAGTGAGGAATATTATAAATGTTAGTGAGGGTCGCTAACCACTTCTGCTCCAAAAATATAGAAAACTCAAAATAATGGTTTTTTAAGGATAGGGAAGTATTTTTTGACATAGACATAGTTATCAATGAAATATTTATAGTAGAATCAAGGAGTATATATGAAGATACTCGGTTGGGATATTGGAAAAAACCCAAAAAAATTTGGAATGGAGGAGCCAAAGCGAGTTAAAATCCACTATCTTGGGCCACTTTTGTGGATTTTCGAGATCTTGAGTGTGGAAAAGTGATCCCATATCACAAATTTGGAAAAAAAAATATTTACTCAACATTTTACCTCCTCAACAAGTCAAACAACTTTGTCTTACCAAAATTCTCCTAGTTTTGCTCTTTGTGCCAATTAGACAAGTATAGAAAAGGTGTAAATTTGTTGAATTAAAAAAACTATAATTTTTAGCGTACAATGCAAAATGAGGCACGAGTTTGGTCATTGAAAAGATGAGTTCGAGGATTTCATGTTTAATATATTAAAATATATATGAGTGCATTAGTGTTCTTAACAAATTGAGATGAAGAATAGTTTATAGCCTAATCAATGAAATATTTTACAATATGCATAATTTTAATATAATAAATATTGCATGCACATTTTTGTAGAATTAGGGGTATTGGCATAACTGATCAAGTTTAATATGAGGACCAAAGACATGGAGGATGCCAATGGTTCTAAATATCATCATGGGAAATGCAAAAACAATCCAATGGACATGAAAGTAGGGTGGAGCCTATAGAACTAGTTGAGAAAATGAGGAGCTTACATAAAGAAGTGTAGATCTATAAAGTAGATAATGAACAACTAATAAGAGCTTAAGAGGAGTAGAACCACATTAACACTCAGCTTCTACACAATTTGAATAACTTGTAGAGACTAAATAATAAGAATTCCAACATAAGACATTAAGCAACACATAAATCTCATTCTAAGAGGGATGTGTTGGTCAAAGTTGTCATTGATGTCAATATGGCATTGTTGGAGACGAAAATATTCTTGAGATACATGAATAACCCTTCTGTGATGTTGTCCTAACCTCATACAAACCTAAGGAGAAAACCCTAAGCATGAAGATGATGCATATACCAAATTCCCTAGCTACATTTATATCCATATCTTGAATGATCTAATGATGCATGATTCAATGATGAATGAAGAAACCCTTACCATGAAACCCTTCTAGGCACATGTATGCATAATGATACTCATTGATGAAACCTTAGCCCTTGTCCTTGATGAATATAATAATGGCATGGATGATTGTTGAAGGTTACATTTGGAGCTCTAGTAAAGAAGCCTTAGATGCCCTAATCCTAAAAATTTTGAAGGCCTAAAGTCTATGAAGAAGGAGCCCTAGACATAAAATACTAAAGGATGCCATGAATAAAATTATAATGACAGATTCACAAATATAATTTTCTTGGTGGAAAATTGAGCCTATTTAAGGATGAAATTGGCACCAACTTGTAGAGGACATCATAATCTTTCTAACAAGTACCTATATGCCTCATAACTCCTTACCATTGCAGAGAAATTGTTTTTTGAAATCTAAGTATGTTAAAAATTGTAAAAATCTGCTAGCTGACCTAAGCCTACATCAACTCAAGTTGGCTCCATTGCCAAGAGGTGTGTCCCTTCTTAATAAGGTCAAAAATGTATAAATACAAACCTAGACTCATCATTTCAGACCAAAAATTCAGTCAAGATACAGAGATAACAAAAAAAAAGGTAATTTGGTCAAACAAGGGAGATAATATTCAGATATGAGGTTTCCTAATATATTAGTGTGGGTTCTTGGATTACATTTGAACAATATATTGGACCTTGAGAGAAGATTTTTTAGGGCAGAATCCACAGATCTTTGAATACTGAAATTTCGGCTTGAGATAGACCTCAGAACAGTCCTCAAATCTCTGTAATTTCAGCCTCTCTGTGGCCAACAAAAGTCAGACCTGTGGTAGCAACCCTATGGAGACTGAATTTCAATCTCGAAGAGAGTCTCTATTGCACAGATAATTTCAGACCTGTGTTGGACTTCGATTGCAGATTTAGTGACATTTGGACAGAGCAATTTTTGAGCAGCAGACCTAGAATTTTGGGCTTGAACCTCAAAGTTTTTTTTAGTGCAGAGCAAACCTCAGAGCAGCAGACTTGTAGCACTACAGTAAAACTAGAAAATTGTGGAATTACCTTACGGTGTTTAAGATATGCCCTGAAGTTCTTTTGGAAGTTGCAGACCTTAGTTGAAAGGTTAAAACAAGTGTTTAAGCAGTTCCCTTTTGAGAAACATCTCTTGAAGAATATTTGTGGAGAAGCCTTAGAGCAGGCAATCTTGAGGATTGTATTGAGAGTGCCTTAGAGCAGCTTTGAAGGCACCTTGGAGCTCTTAGGATGACATCTTAAAGCAGTATTGAAGTACCTTGAAAGCCTTTACTGGGATAGCCCTTAGAAGATCCCTTGTGCAGATTTAAAACCTTGTTAGTGCAGACTTGAGAGCAGCTTCTTGTATCAAATCTTGGAGAGTACCTTGGAGCAGCTGAAACATCACTTTGGAAGACCTTCTTTAAGCATTGTTTGAAGACTTGTGTTGAAGCATTATCTTGAAGACTATTTTGGAACCTTGTAGATCTTGAAGAGCAGTTGGAGATTATCTTGAGCATACCTTGAAGAGTCATCTAGAAGCTTATTGAAGACATCTTGTTGAGAAGCTTTAGTTGATCCTGAAGATTCTTGGAGATCATGATGCATTATTGAAGTCATCATGAAGTGACCTTGGAGATTTTGTTTGGGTTCCATGAAGATCTGTGGAGACACCTTCATGAGAAGACAAAGTTGTCATTAATAAGCTAACTACTTTAGAGATCATTTGAGAGCAGTGCTAAAGGTGTAGATATTGTCAAGGCTCGTTGTAAAAGATATTGGGAGCCGTGAAGAATTATTAAACTTATCTTGATGAATTGAAGTTATGGGTTGGAGCCCTCTAAGATAGGAGTCCTCAAGAAGACCAGGTTGGAGCCTGTACCAGAGATAGGGTTGGAGCCTTAGAGGTTGGTGCGTCAAAGTGACAAGGTTGGAGCCTTTGGAAGATAGGGTTGGAACCCTAGAGGTTGGAGCCTCGTGAAGTCCAAGTCAGTGCTTGGAAAAGTACAAGTTGGAGCCTGGTGGATTGGAGATTGGTGTCTTCATCTAGGGTTGGATCCTTACACGATATTGTACTTGATTTATTGTAAAGAAGAGGATTTAATTCCTCGTTACTCTAATTAATAAAAGTATTTATTCTTATTGTTCATTTTGTGTTCTAATTATAAGTGATCTAACTAGTAAAGTAACAATTGAAAAAAAATATTGATTCACCCCCCCTCTCAGTATTTCCAACAGGATGATCATAGAGGGTTAAGAGATTCAAGAAGTATTAATAGGAATCACCATTCACCAAGGCATTCAGTTAAAAGGGCTCATTCATTTTTAGGATCAGAGAGCAACACAAGTTTGTCTCTTATAAGGCATAAAAGTATAAGTTTTTAGTTGGATTGCTTACGAGGAGAGATAAGTAAGCTTAATGCACCTACATTTGATGGAAAGCACAAGAAAGGGAAAGATGTTGAAGCATGGTTGTTGGGCATGTAAAGATATTTTCAACTACATAATTACTCATCAAATATGAAAGCAAGAATGATTGTTTATCATCCAAAGGGAAAATCTTCTATGGGGTGGGACCAACTAAAACAAGTCAAGCACATTAATGAGAGAGAATTCTTAGAAGAAAATCAAGAAATACTTTTAGAAGTAGCACTTATTAGAACGACAAGAAAATACAAGAATATTTTGAGCTTAAATTGGGAAGCTTGACCATGGAAGAATACGGAAATAAGTTTTTGGAATTCTTAAGGTATGTTGGTTTCATTAAGGATGAGAAGGTAAAGATTCAATATTTCTTGAGTGGGTTACCTTCTTTCTATGGAGATAAAATACAATTTGATGATTCAAGGACTTTAGAAGAAACCACAAGGAAGGCAAAGTATTTGTGTGAGAAGAATAAAGGCATTCCAAACTTCAAAATCTTGAGATGACAAAAAGAAAGACAAAATGGATTAGAGGAAGAAAGGGTTCAAGCCACCTTTGTTCATGAATGACTTATCATCATATTTGTAAGGGTAACAACACAAAATAAGCCCAAGATTATAGATTCCTTGGGGAAAAGGCTAGGATAACAACCCATAAAGTGCTAAGGATGTGAGGAAGACCACATGTATAAATATATCTTCACAAGGGAGATATGACTAAGATTGTACATAACATCTACGAAGTTGATAGAATGGAAAATATGGGTAGAAGCAAGCCAAGGATTTATGCAGCCTTGGACAACAAACAAATAAATTATCAATCTCTCGTGATAGAGTGGAAGGTAAGACTGATCATTATCCCACAACTGTTTTGATTGACTATGAAGCTATTTATATCTATATAAACCCTAATATGGTTGAAATATTTAAATTGAAGAGACATGAGCATGAAAAATCTTGGTTGGTTTATCTAGCCTTTTGAATGAAAAGGAGAATTAATGAGTTTGTTAAGGATTGCTTAGTGAATATGAATGGATTCAACACTAAGACAAATCTAAACATCATACTTCTTGGGTCATATGATTGCTTGATATTTGTGGATTGGTTGGAGAAACATCATGTTATCCTATATTGCTACAACAAGGCTTTCACATGCTTTGATGAAGAAGGGAATTTAAGGACAGTTCAGGGAATTCTAAGGCTTATATCCATTAGATAGATTTTAGCATTATAGTTGAAAATAAAATTTAGAAAAGGGTTCCAAATATACCAACCCAAATGGAAGAGCCAACCAAGCACAAGGAGTTGAATAGTAAAGGCTATTTGGTTTTGAAAGAATATGAATACGTGTTTGGGGAATTGCCAAGATTGCCACCAAAGAAACATTTCTTTATTGACATGATACCTAGAGTTTCCTAATGTCCAAGAATCCCTACATAATGAACACACCAAAGTAGAAAGGGTTGTAGATGCAACTAAAAGAGTTGTTGAAGAAGGGGTACATATGTCCAAGTGTCTCACTTTTGGGTTTTGTCATGCTCTTTATGAAGAAGAAGGATGAAACCTTAAGGTCGTGTGTTGATTTCAAGCAACTAAATAAGGTTTTCATAAAGAACGAGTATTGTTTTCCAAGAATCAATGACCTCTTTGATTAGCTAAAAGGATCAAGGATGTTTTCCAAGATTGATCTAAGATCAAGTTATTATAAATTCAAAATCATAGAAGAAAGTGTTGAAATATGTAACTAGGTTCGGTCTTCATAATGACATATGTAATCATGATTTTATGTATTTGATGTAATGAGAAAAATAAATTTATTGTTGTTCTTGAGGCATGGGTTTCATGCTCAAGGAAATTTATTTTTAGGTAAAGCTCCCATTATGAGCTCTTAGGGTTTGTTAGTCATCAAGTAATTAGAGTCATTGTCATGTATGAAAGGCCCATTTTGGGCAAGTTACATATTGTAAAATAAATTTTCTCTGAGTCAAAAGGAGTAAAGGAACCCTCCAAGACCATGACTAAACTCAAGCGTCAAGTTGGGCTACCAAACTATGACAAGTCGTCCTAGGGACATTGACAAGTTAGCCCAAAAGTAATGACGTGAAGGTTATATGTTGAAAGTTTGACTTCATTTGTGTGGCATTAATTTAGTTCGTTTTGTATAACACAAAAGCTTGTGTAAACCAAGCGAAGAAGGAAATGAACAAAGATTGGAAGGGTTGTCTTTTGGGTTATTCATCTCACTTGTATAAGTCTAGTTAGGGCTACCTCCTTTGGCAGTGAAAGTCAAAATTACAGTCATCTCAGGAAGTCAAGAAAGTAAATTGTCATGTATCAATAGAGTCGAGTTATTATAAAAGGAAGATCATTCACAATGAAGAAGGGAAGCCTTGTAAATATGTCATATTCAATCCATGCATGAAGAAGTTTAGAAGATCACAAGTAGACCGAAATAATCAGACCTATGACAAGTGCTAAAATTTTGAAGAAGAGTTGAATTCTGATGTGGTGCACTCGGTTTTACCAGCGTTGACTTTATGAAAGAAGTACTAATTTAAAGAAGTGTTGTGACATGGTCTTGGAGGGGTCATTTGTTCAAGGGTCTAGGTCTTGGAATTCACCAATTGAAGATTTTGTAAGAAGAATAATTCTTGTCGGTTTTCCTCTCTGATTGGAGAGGTTTTGGCCTTGGCTAATCACAAATATCTTGTGTCCTCTTGTCTCATTGTCCTTTATGTGTTGGTAATTATTTGATAATCAAGTTGAAGAAGAATCTAACTAAGAGAAGTAAAAAGTAAGGACAAAAAATTATCATCAAAGAGAAATCACTCATCTTGTTGCCCCTAGATTTCTCAACATGGTATCAGAGCTAAGGTAACAAGTCAAGGAAAGGAAAGGAAACTTAATAAAGGACACTAAAGGATTGGAGCAATGAAAGAAGAATCAAAGAGAGGACAATACATCAAGAAGAAGATTGAAACCTCAAAAAGAGATACTCAAGAGTCGAGTTCAAGAACATCTTCAAAATAGACTTGATCAAATCCTAAGCTTTATTTCTTGACTAGATCCATTATAAAGGCAGCCTTTGAAGACCTTTTTAACTACAAGATGAAACAAAAGATTGGGTTATATTCCATAATAGCATGCATACATGTAGAGCATCACTTCACCTACAACAAGACCGAGTAACAACCTGATCAAGGAGCTACAAAGGGGATAAGAGAAGCATTAACAATCAAGCCAAGATCTTAAAGGGAGACTTGTTGCCCAAGTAAACAAAATTAGAGTCACTCCTTACCATATTCCTGTCACATGTGCAACAACAAAAAGGGCTGAAAAATACCAGTCAAAATGTTTGAGGGAAGGTCAAAGTTACAGGCAGACAACTATCAAGATAATTTGAAAGCATAATCCATTGAAAAGAAAAAGTCTATATTATTTGCAACACTCCATGAAGTCAAACATACAATAACAACTTCAAATCCGAGATTCTGAGATCTCTCTATCTCTATGATAGCATAGATCTCATCTTCAAGATGTGTCCTTGTGACATCATTACTGTACTCTACTTATAAATTCAAACCTTATGGTGTTTGAGTTCATGTGGCACAAAAGATGTAGTCACCAACCTCATATATATTCTCTGAAGTTTGAAAGGACTAAGGAAGCAAACCTGAAGTAGTGCAAGTCATCAAGCAAGTGTTGAGCTATACTAGAGGCATTGTTACACTTGTAGCTATCAGTTTTACATGAAGTCTTGCAAAGTTGTAAAAACATTGATCCAAGGTCAGTAATCAAGTGATCTATGGCAATCAAATACTTGAATGAAGAAATGTATGAGTGCAATGAAGAATGTCTCACACCAATGAAGATGGCATCCATAATTGCAAGTCATCACAACAAAGGTAAGTAACCATAAGGTATGTATGGTATATTTTATGTTTTAGGGTTGAAAATATGATTTTAGGGTTTGTTAGAAATCTAGGGAAGGGACAAACCCTAGCATGACATAAAGAGGGAATAAAATCTGATTTAGGGTTTGAAATTTAGAAGCCCTAGAATGACCTCTTGATTGCATAAGAACCCTAAAAATATTGGGATCATATTTTGGTACTGTATACTTTTCTTAGGGTGCTTGTCAATAAATATTGAAGATACAAGAAGTAAAGATGGATGGGAAAAAATGATGGAAGAAGGAACTTGTATAACTATGGATGTTTGGATCTCAACAAGATGGAAAAAGGCCTTCACCACGACAATAAAAAAGGAAAAGCATTATGACAAATGCATCATTTAGAAGATGGCATTATTATCACATACCACTGGAGCAAGAGCTCAAGACATCATAATAAGAAGCCTGAAAGAAAGTTGGAATAGCCATTAGAAGGAAGTAGTTCTTGATAACCTCATTAAAAGCATAAATAGTACTTATGGGTAGAAGAGATTCATCTAGTATGGAGCTCATCATACATCATTAGGAAAGATCATCTACAAGATAAGAATAACTAGGATCCTCTAATGGAATCTTCATTAGAAGGTTCATCTCTTGGAAGAAGCAAATGTCTCGCTAAGAATTCCACTTTGGATGGAATTCATTGTTTGAAAGAATGATGGTATGATGACAAAAGAATGTAGCATGTCAAAGATGATTGAAGCACTGCCAATCAAGAACATGAAGTGGCTGAAGGAATTCTATATGCCCAAAGAAGAAAAGAGGTATGTATGCATATGATCAATAAGTAAAGTCATGTCATTATATAGTTGCAAATAGTAAGAATGCATGAGCATGATCAAGGGGAAAGGATCTCTTTCATTAAAAGGATATGTAAAGGCACGGGTCACATATTAACTAGATGAAATCAACATAATATGTCCTCATATGGAATATGAGGTGGTTTATAAAATGAAGGAACAATGATTGGGAGTTCCTAGGAAGTAATATGCGAAAAGAAGAGATCGTAAAGGATGCAACTATAGGCAAGGCAATCAATGTCCAATGACAAAAAGAATTGACTATGAAATCTCCATGGGAAATATATGAAGACCTTGGAAAATGTCCAAAAATAAAGAAGACCCTTGACAAATGAATATATTGGATATGTGTTAATATTAATGCAGGATGTTGATGTTGCAACAAGCAAATGTCGTGATGAAGGGCCATCACAAAAGGTAATGTTTTATTTGATGTTCATTTTTTATGTTTGAACAATATCTGGATGGGATAATATAGGGCTACCAAAAGAAAGGTGTGGATGTCATCTACAACTGGTATTGATGTGGTGGGATGGAAGATATCGAAGGACACATGATGCGGAAAAGGTAGTTGTATAAGGAAAAGCTAGATATGGTCATATGGATCACTCTCCGATAAAAGGAAGAAAGACATGACTACCCTGGTTTGAGAAGGAAAGTGATGGATGGTCTATGACCTATGTAGACATCCTAAAGATGAAGGTTCCATAATGTTAAAATTGAAATTCATGACATCGAATGGAGGAGCACGATAAGTAGTTGAAGGTCCCATGATCTCCACCAATGAAGAAGGAGTTGCTAGAAACAGGTCCTTAATTAAGAGGGAGTCTGGAAGAAATTTATAATCAAGAAGAAACTTGGAAGCAAGTCCCTATTCTGAGAGGGAGCTTGGACAAGTTCCTGGTTAAGAGGGAGCTTGGGTACATTCCTTTAATAAGAATGAGTACATTCCTTCATTGGAATGGGTATATACTCCCTAGTTAAGAGGGAGAGGTAAACACATCATTCTTGTATTTACTTGGCAAGAAAGAATGGAGGATTGGGTAAGCATCCGGAATCTGATACTCTTTGAGGACGTGGTAGGGCATCCAAGATAAGAGTAGGTGTAGAGGACCAATATTCTTTAAGAACTGGTAATCCAAGATAAGAATAGTCCTGGAAAGACATACTCTATGAACACCCAGGTGGGGTATGCTCCCGGAGAGACAATGATGAAGGTGTCTATAAATCATTGGCCTTGCCAGCATTGTGCTATGATCTTGTGGAGAAATAGAGCTATTAGTCAAGGCCTTTCTATGTGACAATGTTGGATGATATGATGCTATACATATGGGTTGCCAATCTGACTCTTCTTATGAAAATTCTTCAAATTGAGAATGTCCAAGTACCTTGTATGAATTATGAATACCTCCTTAGTTAAGAGGGAGTGTTGAAATATGTAACTAGGTTTGGTCTTCATAATGACATATGTAATCATGATTTTATGTATTTGATGCAATGAGAAAAATAAATTTATTTTTGTTCTTGAGGCATGGTTTTCATGCTCAAGGAAACATATTTTTAGGTAAAGCTCCCATTGTGAGCTCTTAGGTTTTTTATTGAGTCATCAAGTCATTAGAGTCATTGTCATGTATGAAAGACCCATTCTGGGCAAGTTACATATTGTAAAATAAATTTTATTTCAGTTAAAAGGAGTAAAGGAACCCTTCAGGACCATGTCTAAACTCAAGGATCAAGTCAACCTACCAAACTGTGACAAGTCGGCCTAGGGACATTGACAAGTCAGCCCACAAGCAATGACATGAAGGGTATATATTGAAAGCTTCACTTCATTTGTGTGGCATCAATTCAGTTCATTTTGTATAGCACAGAAGCTTGTGCAAGCCAAGCGAAGAAGGAAATGAACAAAGATTGGAAGGATTGTCTTTTGGGTTATTAATCTCACTCGTATAAGTCTAGTTAGGGCTACCTGCAGTGGCAGCAAAATTCAAAGTTATAGTCATCTCACGAAGCTAAGAAATTAAAGTGTCATGGATCAATCAAGATGAGTTATTATAAAAGGAAGATCATTCACA
Organism: Pinus tabuliformis; assembly: GCA_031772625.1. Taxonomy (NCBI): domain Eukaryota; kingdom Viridiplantae; phylum Streptophyta; class Pinopsida; order Pinales; family Pinaceae; genus Pinus; species Pinus tabuliformis. Next base: position 706,356,128 of record CM062820.1, read on the forward strand.
GTTGTTGACAGTGCTAGACTCGCCAACATTCAGGGAATCTCCTCGATATGAAGTCCCAATTAGACCTCACATCATTTGGTGTAGGAGTCACATCTAGAATACAACCCATTGTCGATGCAGTGGGCTTTAATGATATGACTTGGCTGCAACAAGGCATAGAGTGATGTATTATTACTTTGTTGAGAGCAAGTGTGTGACCCTGCGAAGAGTCAAGTGCGATGCATGAAGGTTCTACCACGTGAAAGGGAGATTAAGCGATCCCCTTAAAAGCCTGTAATAGTACGCAACTTGAAAGGAACACACGAGCACAATGAGATCACAAGATAATATGCAAAAATAGTTCACAAGTTAACATTGATGAATTACTACAACAAAATGCATTCAACAAGATTCATACCAATGCAAAAAAAATAGTTCATATGCATAAGCGTAAGTTAAATAACATACATTGAAAACATAACAAGAATAATCCTACTATATTTACAACATATGCATGAAAACGTGTTGGCTTTGAGCTTTTATTAAGTGAAAGTTCCAATCACACATACACCATTGACATACCACTAGCCCCAATAGTTTAATATGAAGTCAACATCACCTGCTCCTCTAAAGAAATATACTTCCTCTACGCTACAGAGAAGCCAAGGCTCTCTCAAAACATCCAAGCTCCCGACTCTAAGCTTAAGCCTAGCCAAAAGATTGGCTCCCAAAAGCCCTTTACATCAGTTATGACGTTCTATTTATAACAAGAGAGGGGTGACTCTTCAACTCCCCTTTGTGACTTTTGGAATTCCCTCATGACTCTTCAACTTCTTTACAAAATGACTCATTACATTACATCATGACTCTTCACATTCCAATATTGACACTTGGAATTCCACTTACAAATTAATTACAAATAATATTACAATTTACACTCGTACCCATATAAGACAAAATAGGGTAGAGCCAACTAGACATACTAACAAGGCAAATCTCTATCATGCTTGAGTTTGGGGAAACTCAAGCTCAACAACTTCCACTTGATGTCTCTCAGTCACATATCAGTGCCAAGCTTGGTAATGTGCGATGACATCCCCGAACTGTGTGATGGTGTCTGGCTAGAAGCGGACTCTAACCTCCATGGCATCCGGGTAGAATGATTTGGAACAATTTTTAACTTCCTTTTAGAGCATGAGAAACATTGTCCTCACTTGGACAAGGCCATCGATATAGTTCTGCATGTTCTGTCTATTCACCTCCAAATATTCCTTGGTTGCAATCTGTCTAAGCTGCTCCAAGTATTCTTCTATCTCCTTCCTGAACTGGTTCTTGGGTTTGGCTTCAATGAATAAGCCAATTGATGGGAAACTTATGGGATTCTGTGGTACTTCACCAAGAAATCCAAACTGTTGTTGATCCAAGGGATCAATTTAGTGCTCAAAAATTAAAGTGTGCGACAGATCTTGAAACCTATACCATTGCGTAGATCTCAACGATCTAAATCCAACACAACTTGAATCGTTCAAAACCAATATCGTATACTCTTGATATCACGTTTTGATCGAATTCCCAAACAGGGAAAATTTTTAAGTTGGGTTACAGTTATGCCCAGTCAAGAATTTGTACCTTGACTAGGCATGTGACTGGGCAGGGTGATTGTATTTTTATTGGCCAATGGTTTGTTAACAAGTGTCTCCTTTTTATTATTTCGTGGATGGTGCAATTATATTGGTTTGTGGCTTGTTGAAGTTGTTGAATTTAAAGAGGCCACGTGGGCCAACGGGTAGCTGCCACATGGCCTACCGACATTGGTGCAAAATTTGTTATGGGCTGGACCGGGCCTAACGGGATTCGAACCAACAACCTTCCACCGAGCAGCAAGGCCATCCACCAACGTGCCATCACATATGTGACTTAATAAACTATGGAATCATCATACATTTGAATGGAGCATATTTCAAATTGGAGTTAAGGGTCGAGGCTATACCCCAGCCCTGGTCCCCGCGCCCTCAAAACCAAGGGGTGGGACCGTGGCTAGGGCTTAGCCCCAACCCCGAGCCATGGTCACCGCCCACGTACCTCAACATAATGGGACCGCAACCAGAGCGAATGGAGTAGGGTGAAAGTTTGAGTGGGGGCCAACCCTTGGTCACATAGAATCTTCACATAACCACAAGTGAAGTCGGGAGGGGGGCTAGCCCCAAGGTCTATGGCCTGCAATATGACCAGTCCTCCAACAGTTGGCATGCACCCACAATCTTTGGCACCCAATGCGGTCATATGTGTGTTAATGAGACCATACGCTAGGTGTTGGGGGCCCGACTGGCTGGGGCGGGCAATTAGCCCCATCCCCTAGGCACGTGGCCCCCATATGACCAAGTTTTTCGGAAAATGGGGGTTAATGGACAGTTTAACTATCCGACAATTTCACCCGTCGGGCGGGATTGTAGGCCAAGTTTGTGCACCAGTTCTGGGTTTAGGGCGCTCAAGCCAGGTTTGGGTTAAATTAGAGGATGGTCAGCTATGGAAATTGGGAAAAACTTGTAACATGCATAATTTTCTCAGGTTTTGGCCAAATGAGGTGCAGAAAGAACCCAGATGGGAGTTTTTGATAGTTCTATATCCATTGGAGACATTAGTTTTACATTTTGAGCATTGTAAAGCCATGAAAACAAAAAAATTAGCACTTAATGAAAGAGGCACTACATTGGAAGCTAGACCAGGAGATGTTGGCCTAGGAGAGGGGTGAACTCCTTTATCATGTGTGTTGTTATGTGTTTCTGATATGGTATTTTGTCTCTGTTTTGGCTGTTCACTAAGTTTAAAAATCATTTGTTTATGTGTTTTGTAACTTGATCCATTACCCAAAAAACATAAATTTTTCACTTGCAATTTGTATATCACCTTCAAGTTTTCATAAATAGACCATTTTGGTATGAGATAATCAAGTTATTGTGAAGTTTTGATTTTGTTTGCAAGTTTTTTTCTGATGCTTACAAGATTGAAGCTTAAAATAGGAGAAGGAGAACTTGTGGAGCCAAGATATCAAATTGTTTCAAGGAGAACAAACACATCTCAAGCTTCAATAGTCATGGCACATGAAGAAGGTCCTGGAGGGATGTCTAAAGATGAAAAAACTTTCATAAAATCTTTCTTTGAGATGTTTGAAATGGTAGAAGTTCTTTATGAAGATAGGAATTCAAGGTTGTATGGAGAGAGCTCAAAACCTCCAAAAGGAGATGGAGGAAAATGAGACAAGCCTCCAAAAGGGAATGAAGGTAATGGTGATGTTAACACCCAGGTTGTTCCCTATGACTCCCAAGGGAATACGGCCGGTGTAACCACTAACCAATCTTTGGATCACAGTTTCTAGCCAAACTGTAATCAGAGAGGGCTCTCTCTTTATGATTTGTCTCTGTTATGATGGTGTTTTAGGCTAGGTATTATGCTCAGGTTTTGGTTTATGTTTTGGTTGAAGGATTTCTTTCAGGGCTTAAGATGTAGTGTTTAGAGAGTAATATATCATTGGGCAATGGAGTCTGGAGTTGTGAAATGCTTTGAAATGCAGGATTGGTGGTGTTCAAACTGCAGGGCCGATTGTGTATCTCAGACAAACAAATTTAACTTTAATGGTGAAGCATGTCAGCCAACAGAAAGCAATTAAGAATTCCCTATTAAACTGGTGAGGTGAAAGTGAACACGTTGCACAGGAGCAAACTTGAATTCCTGAGACAAAGGCCACAGTGAAGATGTATTCTGAAAGTGCAGCAATTAAGAATTACACTTATCAAGATTACAGCTGAAGAAAACATTCATTAACAACATAGATTGAACTCAGGGTATTTCTTGAATAAATCCTGAAAGTTATTCTTTTTCCTTGTTGCTAAATATTCAAACATTAGAAACATATATGGATTTTAACAAATCAAAAACACATAACAGAGAGAGTTACAGAGACTTATTGTATTGTGTAATACACAGGAATCCAGCAGTTTTCAACAGACACCAGAACGCATTCAACACTTCAGAAATCCGAGAAATTCCATCACTTTCTTTATTAAACTTCTGAAAGGATTACAGCATAAGAACTTCTTCAGGAGAAATCAACAACAACCCTTGCAAACTCCTGCGAAGGGGACTTTATAGGAATGCTTATACAAAATATCTCAGGCATTGAGTCATCTGAGAGAGAAAATATCTTCATTACTTCGTACAGAAAGTAGAAAAGAAGTTATTACAGCTTTGAATGCAGCATAACTGCTCTTTAAGTCTGTCAGAGGATAATTTGACCTTTGGAGGTCATTGAGTCGGTTGAACCGCTTTGCTTTAATGCTGGAAAATGTGTCTTTACTTTTTGCTGTGCTGTATCTTCTCGGCTCTGCCAGCTGTGGTTTCCTACTTTTGCTTCGTTGGCCGAAATTTTTGCTGAGTTGGCTCAGCTTTGATCTTTAATGCATGCTGATTTTGTTAAACTGTGCTTTGCATAACAATTCATATTTTAAAAACAAAATTTGGTGAATGGCTCACTGTCTATAAAATTTTCTGTATTGTATTTGTCCACCAGTCTTGTGTAGGGAGTTGATGCCTGAGAATTGCATCCATAGTCTCCTCTGCCTCTGTATACTTGTAAAAATTGGGAGCCACATCAAACAAGTGATTGATCTCATTCATTATAAAAAATAGGCTTTCTACCTTGTTGTAGATAGTCTGTCCTGTAGCTGGCCCTGTTTCTTCTGAGCTGCAGGGCTTCTCCCTGCTGCTCTATTTCTTCTTGTTGCTGCACTAGGGTTTCCATTTGCTCTTCAGTCATAGGAGGTGGCTGTTCCACCTGCTTTTCTTTGCCTTTGTTGGCTGTCTGTGGAGTATTCACGGCAGCTTGCTGATGTGTTGTTGAGGATGAGGCAGCCGCTCCAAGTTGTCTTTTATATGAGAGGGGGACCTGTCCACAAGTTTCTAAGTCAGTTTCCTTTTGAATATTTCTGGCCTCTCTTTCTAGCAGCTCTTCACTAGTGATTTCCTCTTCTAGGGTGCCCTCTTCCCAGCTCAATGCATTGGCATACTACTCAATCTCAGGCTGCCTCACATGTGAATAGGTACCCAATTTGTATCTTATCCTCCTGAGGGAAACAAAATGATTGGGGTCATAGGGTATTCACTCAAAGCTAGTTTGCAGTTTGAGGGCCTCTAGGATACTGTTTGCCTCTTTCCATCCTTCTTTTTTTTTGTTATATAGGAAGGGGCCCAGCTGGCTCCTTACCTTCAACTGTGCCTTCTTGTTCTTACTTTGGAAGTGGAGGTAGTCAGCATTCCCAAATTGCCTGAAGTATTCGAGGGCAAAAAGCCTCATGGGGACATACCTTGGCAGCCTAAAAGGCTTCAACTCACAGCCATACACTCTGATGACTGTGTGGTCTTGGTAAAGGTACCAATTACCAATGCTGTAAGTTTTGTTTAAATGGAGAATTCTCCTCATGTCATCAGTTAACCTTGGAGGAGGAACACCATACAATAATGTCATAGCTGGATGTATGAATAAGTCTATGAACTCATAGTATGTGTATGGTGACACAGAGGTGCAATGAAAAACAGAGGTCCAAAACACAACTGACCTTGGATTCCCCTGGGCATTAACTTGTTTTAGGGGAATGAGGAAGCTGCCTGGTTGATTGAACAAGAATAGATGATAAATGTAGGAAGTATATCTGAACAATCTTTCCCTTTGCAGATTCATCAGCTGGTCATGGATCCTATCTGCAATGTATGTGGCATAGTCATAATGTACAGCTGGAGGCTTTCCAGGAGAGAATATAGACAGCATTGCCATTATAATTTCATCCACATCCTCCATTCCCTTGAACCCTAGGACATAGCTGATCAAATCCACTAGCATTCTGCCCAATTCATTTAAGTAAGCATACCCAATAGGAGAAGTTCTGATGGTTTCAGAGCCTGATTGTACAAACAGCTGGTTGATTTTGATGATCTGGTCATTTGACAACTTATTCCCCTTCTTTATCAAGTTCTGCATGTAGAGGGGGGTCAATGGTTTTGCAGTGTGGAAATGCAGCATCTCATTTATGCTCTATGGGGTGATATGGAACAGAATTGAGCCTGTAGGGCTGAGGACAGCTCTTTGGCATGGATCATAGCACTCCTGGCATCTGTGGATCAATTCAGGCATAGAATTTACCTGGGGGAGGTTGTAGATGGGCAAGTTTGAGTCCCAAATCCCTAGGATATCAGCTCCACTAAGGTGCTGGGCTTTCAACTCATTTAGCATCTGAATATTGTATTTGGAGCCTAATGGAAACCAGTCTAACATTTGATAATCCATGTCTCCCAGAGCTTTCCATTCTAACTCCCTGTGAGGGGCATTAAGAGGCTTGATGTTCAGAGCAATTGGAGTTTCCATGGTCTATTAAGCTTATGACTTGTAGGTGAACTGGTTGAAGAAGGCAGAACAACACAGTGGTGATTACTTGCAATGAAAGTGTAAATTTCAGGGACCAGAGGCTGAAGTGGGCACACAGCAATTGAAATACTGTTTGAATTATGAATAAGACCAATGTCTGGTCTCACTTTGTCTTCCTCAGCAGGTAAATTTAGTTTAAAAGAGTCTTTTGCGAATGCACGAACAGAGTATGGTTTTTAGTGAAAATGCGGGCAAACAAGGCTCAGCTAGTGTTTTTCGAGTTCTCAATTGTAAATGGGGCCAGGCGCAAGGACTTCTGCCGGTCAATTATATGTTTTTTCACAAATTTAATCGTCCTTGGCAACCTACAGACAAAACCAGGTGAAGGAAGGATTTTCAAGGATAAATACCTAGTTTTCAGAGAGCAATGGAGAGGAATGCAGGTGAAAATGGTTCGCTGGCGGTCTCCTGGTCGAGTTCTGCAGGTTGCTGCACTGTTGGACGTGAAAAAAGCATGCAGGAGCAACAAACGTTTTTGTAGAAAAGTGCCAAAAAACGCAAAATTTGGCTATAATATTGATTTTTCGGACTTTTGGCGCGTTTTTCTGGTGACGTCAGCATGACGTCATCGGTGGGGTCAGGGCTGGGTGACGTCAGCATGACGTCATTAGGTGACGTGGTGAGCTAGGATTGGTCCACAGGGATGTTACAGTGGCAGACACGCTGGCACAGGGGCGGAAAAAAGATGCTAACGCGACGGCAGGGTGGCGATGACGTGGTCATGACATGGAACCAGCAATCGGGCGGTAAGTGCTCTAGCCGTTACGGTTTCTCGGAGCGGTTACGGTTTCTCGGAGCGGTTAGGATACGGCCCTGGTTGTGTCAGAGGCCGCTCCGAGAGACCTGAAAGGGTGACGCGTGGCCGCGCCATGACGTATCCCTTCGTCATTTTCTCGGGCGCTAATCGTCCGTCGTAGGGGCCGCTCCGATATCAATGAGGGCCGTCGGATCCCACGGGTCCGATCCGACGGTGGACGGGAGGGCGATGTGATCGGTGGATAGGGACGTGGGCAGAGGAATCAACAAATGTTTCTTTTGGGACCCGTGCTCAGCGGGAAAGGTTTATATATGGTATTTTCAATGTTTTTCAATATATTTCGAAAAATCAAATATATGCGCCAACTTTGGTTAAGCGGCGAAAGTGGGTTCTTTTGGGTTATTTTGCAAATGAAGCGGGTATAGGTAAAACAAGGTCATTTATGAGATTTTCTTAGGCAAATGAAGCTTTGTAGGGGCCAAATGAACTCAGAAGAGGGGAGGGGGTTAAATTTAGGTTCATCAAAGTGACCAGATGCCATTTGATCCCTGATAGAGAACTTATTGGCTATAATGCCAAGGGGAGGGATATTTATACAAAATTTGGGGTTTATACACCATGGTGTTAATACTAGTAGGGGAAAAGGTAATATAGGGGATTTACATAGTAAAGTTAGAGTTAATATGGGGGAAGATGTGAATGAGGGGGGAAAATCACTAAGTTTATTTGAAACTTACTTAGTTTAGGGAGTAGATCAAAATGAAAAGAGTTTAGACAAGAAATGTGGCTTCTAAAAAGATTAAGAACCACCATGAAACCATAATTCTTCCATGACTCTCAACTGATGAGGGAATGTTAGTAAATGACATGAAAAGGGGAAAAGGGAGGTTAGACATGCTCCTTTGCTTGCTGCAACTTGATGAAGAAGAACCCCTTCTCAATTCATTGACTCTGCTTTGGTAAACAAAGTTAACACACCTGCACTGGTAAAGATAACCTTTCTGCAACCCCAACTACTTACCCAGCTACTTGCCTAGCATTTTTTATTTCTTCTTGGAGGGTGCACTTGGACTTGCAGACCCTTACCTGCCTTTTCTTTTCTTTGGCTTTTTTCTTTTGTTTTTCTATCTACTTCTACCCTTATTTCTTCCAAGGTCCCAGATTAAGCTGTTGGGAGTCTTTTCTTCTCTACCTGAACTACTTGTCTGCCAAGATTAAGCAGTTTGGACAGACTCCTTTCTCTATTCTACAGCTGAAAATTTAAAACATGACATGATCCAGGTTAGACTGTTGGACCATCCATAAAAATTGGGATGCATTAATCTATTTACACACCTTGTACTCCTTTGGAAATATGTGATCTTTGCATGATCAAAGCAGAGCATATTTGGAACTTCTATAGCCAATCATGAAATATGAAACCTATTGGTATAGGTAGCTAACAGTGGCTCCACATGGGGATGGTGTTTCATCTGAAAAACCAAGAACAACAGGTCAGATTGCTTTGGCCCTTGACATGTTTTACCCAAAATTTGAAGTGTGCTGCTCTGAAATGCCAAAATTGTGCTTTTCCTTCTTAGTAGATCTCTGAATCTATGTGCCTTTTGCTGACAATGAATAAACTTGGAAGACTGCATTTTTACAATCTAAACAGAAAATAATATATACATCTGCATATATACAAGGGAGCCTCAGGCTGTACTCATGGGTAATAGTCAAAATAATGCTTCAGCATCCTGCCATTCACAGGACCTTCATCCAAGTCAGTTTCATTAAGACTTTTTAGGAAGTAAGTGTTGTTACCTTGCACTGCTTGGACAGCAAATGGTCCTCTCCATAAAGAATCAAATTTTCCATGTTTTCCTTTGTCTTCTCTTCTTGCATCCCACTTGAGGACTTTGTCTCCCACACTGAAATCTTCTGCCTTAGTTTTTCTATCAAAGGCCTTCTTTAGTTTTTCTTGTAGGACTTGAACTCTGCTGAAAACTTGGTCTCTAGTTTGCTGTAAACATATGATCTGATTAATTCTTCTTTGCATATCATTTGGTTCAGCTTGGCTTTCTTGAAGAAGTTTCATAACAGGCACTCCTAGTGATGAGGGAAATTTGGCCTCTAATCCATAAACCAACTCATATGGGCTGGTCCCAATTGATCTTTTGGTTGTTAGTCTATCTGCCCATAGGGCATTCACAAGCTTCTTATGCCAATTCTTTTTGTTCTCTTCTAGCACTTTCTTTATGATGTTTACCAGACTTTTATTTGATGACTCAGCAAGGCCATTACCTTGGGGATAGTATGCAGTAGAATGGCCCAAGGTGATGTGAAATTTATGGCAGAAGTTCACCATTTTCTTGGATCTGAAAGCAGCAGCATTGTCTGTTATTATTTTGTCAGGACAGCCAAATCTAGCCAATATGTTGTTCTCCAAGAACTGAATGATAGTAGAATCATTTGCTTGCTTGCATGGGGCAGCTTCAATCCACTTAGTGAAGTAGTCTGTTGCTGTTAAAATCCATCTGTGTTGGCCTAAAGATGAGGGATGAATTTCCCCAATGAAGTCCAAGCCCCATTGCTGAAAAGGTCTTTCTGTTGCAATAGGCCTTAAGGGAAGTGGAAGCAACTGTCTCTTTCCCTCAAACATTTGACATTTATGACATGAGGTGGTGAATCTCTTGACATCAAAGAACATGGTGGGCCAGTAATATCCAGCCCTTAGTATCTTGTCCACAGTGGACTTCCAGTACAAGTGTCCACCACAGTCACCTGCATGAAATTCCTTCATGACATTGTCAGTTTCATTTTCAATTAGGCAGTTTAGCAATATTCCTTCATGGTTTTTCCACAGTAAATTCCCATCCATAACACAGAATTTAGAAGCTTTCATTTTCAGGAACCTACATTTAGTTCTGGACAATCCTGGGGGAGCACACAGGTTTTGCAATACATAACATATATCAGAGTACCAAGGGGATTGTTCAAAGGCTACATTGATCTTTGGAGTCGCCAGCCCCGGTTCACTGTCCAGCTGGTTAATGTCTAAAGCTTGGAAATTTGCTTCTGTCATTAATTTGGCCAAGCCTTGCCCTTTTATTAGTTTTGTAGGTTTTATCTCAATGTCAAATTCCAAGATGTTGGCAATCCACCTTCCTCTTCTGCCCTCTAAATTTTCTTGGGTGAGAATGTCTTTGACAATAGGACTTGACACATATGCTATAACATGGGAATAAAGGATGTAAATCCTAAAGTCTTCAATGGCTTTGACTAAAGCATAAGCTTGCTTTTCCATGATTTGATACTTTAAAGGTGCATCTCTAAGAGCTTTGCTAAAGAAAGCAATTGGCTTCTCATTTCCTTGGTCATCTTTTTGCAATAAAACAGCAGCAATAGTATGCTGGGAGGCAAAAGAGAAAATGATAAATTCTCTGTCAAACTGAGGATTGGTCAACACTGGGGTTTGGGTAAGGGCCAATTTTATACCTTCAAAGGCTTGATTGGCTTCAACAGTCCATTTGACTTTTGAATCTTTCTTTAGCATGTTATTTAATAATCTGATTAGTTCTGCTAAGTTTGGGATAAACCTTCTCAAGAAATTGATTTTTCCCAAGAATCCTTGCAACTCTTTGACATTTCTTGGGTGGGGCATTTGTAGGATAGCCTGTATCCTATCTGGGTCAATTCTAATGCCATCTTTAGAAATGATGTGGCCCAACAGCTTACCTTCCTCCAAACCAAACAGGGATTTCTTGGGATTCAAGGAAATTCCATATTTTCTGCATTTTAGGAAGATCTGTCTCAGATGTTTTATATGTTCTTGGTCTGATTTTGAGAAAGGTGTAAGGTCATCTAGGTAAATGACTAAAAAGTCATGAATCTCCTTGGCAAAGGCAATATCCATGGCTCTTTGAAAAGTTGCCCCTGCATTTTTCAATCCAAAAGGCATCTTTACATATTTGAAGGTTCCCCATGGGGTTGTAAATGCAGTTTTGTCTTGGTCATCAGGGTGCACCAAGATTTGATTGAAGCCTGAAAATCCATCCAGTAATGAGATCCTTGAGGCCCCTACCACTCTTTGGAGAATGTGATCCATCTTGGGTAAGGGATAGTTGTCTTTGAGGGATACTTGGTTCAGATTTCTTAGGTCCACACACAGCCTAATTTCACCAGTCTTCTTTCTTGTAGGGACTAAGTTGGAGATCCATTCAGAGAATCTGATTGGCGCTATAATGCCAGCCTTGAACATTTTCTGTACCTCTTGTTCCATTGCTGGGAGAAGCATAGGATTGATTCTCCTCAATTTTTGTTTAAAGGGCTTTTGATCAGGCTTGAGAGGGATTGTATGCTGGATAACAGAGGTGTCATAGGATTTTAGGTCCTCATAACTCCATGCAAAGACATCCTGGAACTCTTTAAAGAGGTCAATGTATTTAGGCTTTTGGTCAGGAGGTAAAGAAGCAGACAATTTAATTATTTTGGGTTTGTCAATTGTACCTATGTTGCATTCTTCTATGGCTGCGTTTAAGGGCTGCATTTTTGGTTTTCTGGGAATATCATTTGAGTCAAAGATGTCTTCTAGGGGAGTTAGACCTGTTGGTAGAAAATTGTCTTTCAGTTCTATGATTTCAGTTTCAGCATTGGACACTTCCTCACAATTGATTGATTGAATTTGCTGAATGTTGTCTATGTTGAAAATAGTTGGATTTAGTATTCGTTTTGCTGTTCTGGGTGATATTGGGTGAGTAATCTGTTGAAACTGTATTTGTGATGGACTTGCTCCATCAAGTATTTGTGACTGACTTGCTCCATCAAGTATTTGTGACTGACTTGCTCCATCAAGTATTTGTGACTGACTTGCTACATCAAGTATTTGTGATTGACTTGCTGTCTCAGTGTCAATATTTAATCCTGCAAATTCTTGTTGCAGAGTTAAAAACTGGTTTATTTGCTTGTCATCCTCAAATACTTGCCAATCATTAACATTGTTTGGAATGGAGGGTCTGTGTTTTACCTCAGCTGTAAAACAGTGATGGGGCTCAAAAGGCAGCTTGCAGGTACTTGCAAAGGTGGCTAAACTATGAGCATGTAAATTGTGGGTTCTGGGAATTTTATTAATTTGGAATTCAGAGAAAAAGTTTAGTATCTCAGCAACAGCAGACTTGTAAGTCCTTAGTCTTTTGTCATTGGTGACAAAATTTCCCTTCACTTGTTGAATAACTAAATCTGAATCACCCATGATTGAAACCTTGGCAGCTTGTAAGAACTTTACTAACTTGAGGCCTAGTAAAAGAGCTTCATATTCTGCCATGTTGTTAGTACATCTGAAATTCAACCTATAGGCTCTGCCTTCTGCATGACTATTTTCTTTATTGTGTACCCAAACTCCAGCTCCTGCCCCTAATTTGTTGACTGAGCCATCAAATTCAAGGAACCATAGAATATCCTGTTGGGAAGGAGACTTAATGATCTGTTCATGGGCTGGCAATGTGAGTAGCAGTTGTGGTTTTTTCTCTAGCTTGTCTTCTAGGACAGTCTCATCGTTTGATCGGATGTTCTTGACAACTAGGGCAGCAACAACATTTAGTGTTTGATTGACTGTTGTTTCATGGGTGGTAATACTTTCATTTGAGTCTTCCTCTTGTATGAATATCTTGGTCTCAACCTCACTTCTTGAGGGAGTTGTGCCGTCATTGAAGAGAATGTATGAGTCTATGTCTGAATGGATAGCATATATGAGGAAGTTTTGAGGTTTTTCTTCACTGCTGACCATGTATTTCATTAGTGTTTCTCTGTACAGTCTTTTTGGTTGCCCAAAAACAGAGATGGTGGCATATGACATGTCTAATTGTAGGGAACCTTGGAGTTTAGCTCCCCATGATCTTGATAACAGCATCCCATACTTAGGTGGAATATCAGCAACTACCACATCCATTAGGATTGTCTTGTTTGGGTATTGGACCAGAGATACACATAAATCTTTTATGAGACCTAGACACTTGACTTGGCTGGAGTCAAAGGAAAACAGGGCCTTGTATGGTCTTGTTATGTCTAGATTCAATCTTTCCATGACTGCTTTTGGCATGAGATTGTGAGAGGCACCTGAGTCAAACATTGCATTATGTAATATTTTATCATGAATATGTAAACTGACATAGAAAGGTAATACCCCTGTGACTACTGTTTTTCCATCCACTTCTGGGCCAAACAGGAGTTCTGGGGTGTCATCCAACACATTGACATCATCTTTGTTGCTAGTGAGTTGGAGGGACTTCTTGATCTGTAGTTTATAGATGTCATGCTTGGCTAGTTCTGAAAGCGGGATTGCTACTTTCAGTTTGCCAATTTCAGTTTCTAAGTCAAAGGGTTTTTCAGATTGGATTTTGGGGTTATGGATAACAGTCCTTTCCTTGTTTATTAAATCTTCTTCTTGATTTTTATCTTGATTTTGGGACTTATCCTTTTTACTCATCTCTTGAGGAGAAATAGTTGAATAAGGATGAGAAGGGGGAGTGACCATAGGCTGCTGTTTTAAGGACAGTGGTTCAATGATCTCTTCAACAATTACTTCTTCTGTATGTGAATTTATTTTGTCATTAGGTTCTGTGACTGTGACTCTTTCAGGCTGCTGATTATCCTTTTTCTTTTCAGGCTGGTTAACATTCAGAGTTCTGCTCCTCAGCTTGTATTGTTTATGGACTTCATAAATAGCAGTGTCATAGCCTTGTTTAAAGTCAAAGGATTCACCTGATTTAGTTTGGAACAGTTTGATTTCATCATCCTCATGATCTTCTTGTGTTAAGAAAACTTGACTTTCACCATCTAGACCCATTAAATTAATCTCAGGATCTTCATTGGGCTCTGTTGATGTGGAAGTTTCTACATAATTTTCTTGGAAAGGGGGTCTTATGTCTTGATCAGCACTGGATTTGCCAATGCCTGGGTTTTGGGTTCTCCTAAAGTTTGGATTCCTAGGAGGGTTGTTTTGTGGTGGTTCCCATGATGATTTTCTTTCAACCGATTCCACTCTATCACCCAATCTTTTCATTCCATTGAGTATTGCATCTAGCTTTTGATCAAAGGCAGAGGGTTCCTCTTTGAAAACAGTCCTCTTTTCCAACCTTGCCCTGTTTCTTTTGGCAATGAGGTTGGCTTCTACTGTAACTGCAACCCTTTGGGCCTCTGCAAGGGATTGAGGATCTCTTTCTTTCAACTGATAGGCCATGTCAGGGTCAAAACCATCAGGGAATTTGTACAAAGCTAGATCAGGAGGAGGTCTTAAATTTTGTGGAATCGCGTTATATACATTGTTAAATCTTGCACAATACTCCAAAACAGTTTCTTGGGGACCTCTTTTGATAGTGTCATATTCCCCAAGTATGTGCAGAGGATCTTTCTTCTTTTCCCATCTACTGGTAAAGGCTTGATACAGTTCATCAGGAGTTGTAATGGAGTTTGCATTCAGGGATCTAAACCAAGTCCTTACATCCCCAGTTAGGCTTTGAACAAACATCCTCATCCTGACACTGTCATCATCTATTTCATAGGTCTCAAAATGGTCCTGCATCTTCTTAGCATGCTGGACAGCTGTCAGAGGGCCATTGGAGTCAAAATATGAAATTTTGGTTTGGTAATCTTGGGGTAGAGCTGCAGCATTAGCTGGTATCTGCAAGGGTGCATATCTGTTGGCCATATTTACAGGGTGTAGAGGATTAACAGGGGCAGCTGGGATAATAGGAACAGTGGGTACCACAGGGGTGACAAGTAGGGGTGAACCTAGAGTGTTGGTTAAGGGGATATGTGCAGCAGATGAAGATGTGAGAGGAGGACTTTGAGATGTGGATGGTGAACTAGGGGAACTAGGGGTAGACCGGAAAAGGACCTTGCATGGGGTAGAGATAAGGCTGGGATGATCTGAATCTGAAGTTAGATCAGCAGGATGTTCCTGCCTTTGCTGCCTCCTAATGTTTCTAGGGATGGTATTTGGATTATCAACAATGATGGGTGGATTAGGGTTAAGTTTGCCCTAGTATGCCGTGGATTTTTCTTAGGAGCCAGTTTCTAACTGTTTTTTTAGTATTTTTACAGGAACTTTTTATGTCCACAAGGACTGGATGAAGATTTTGGAATGGCTATATATATTTCAAAGCTAAGATGAAGATTCCCTAAAAAAGCTCCTCCTTAAAGCTGTCAATGTGATACAGAAACAGTTTAAAGGCCTCTTGACTGATTTCAGGCTTGATAGTAGCTATGGAAGATAGATAGTAAAAAAAAAATCTCAAGCACTCCCCAGTGGAGTCGCCAATTATGTTAACACCCAGGTTGTTCCCTATGACTCCCAAGGGAATACGGCCGGGGTAACCACTAACCAATCTTTGGATCACAGTTTCTAGCCAAACTGTAATTAGAGAGGGCTCTCTCTTTATGATTTGTCTCTGTTATGATGGTGTTTTAGGCTAGGTATTATGCTCAGGTTTTGGTTTATGTTTTGGTTGAAGGATTTCTTTCAGGGCTTAAGATGTAGTGTTTAGAGAGTAATATATCATTGGGCAATGGAGTCTGGAGTTGTGAAATGCTTTGAAATGCAGGATTGGTGGTGTTCAAACTGCAGGGCCGATTGTGTATCTCAGACAAACAAATTTAACTTTAATGGTGAAGCATGTCAGCCAACAGAAAGCAATTAAGAATTCCCTATTAAACTGGTGAGGTGAAAGTGAACACGTTGCACAGGAGCAAACTTGAATTCCTGAGACAAAGGCCACAGTGAAGATGTATTCTGAAAGTGCAGCAATTAAGAATTACACTTATCAAGATTACAGCTGAAGAAAACATTCATTAACAACATAGATTGAACTCAGGGTATTTCTTGAATAAATCCTGAAAGTTATTCCTTTTCCTTGTTGCTAAATATTCAAACATTAGAAACATATATGGATTTTAACAAATCAAAAACACATAATAGAGAGAGTTACAGAGACTTATTGTATTGTGTAATACACAGGAATCCAGCAGTTTTCAACAGACACCAGAACGCATTCAACACTTCAGAAATCCGAGAAATTCCATCACTTTCTTTATTAAACTTCTGAAAGGATTACAGCATAAGAACTTCTTCAGGAGAAATCAACAACAACCCTTGCAAACTCATGCGAAGGGGACTTTATAGGAATGCTTATACAAAATATCTCAGGCATTGAGTCATCTGAGAGAGAAAATATCTTCATTACTTCGTACAGAAAGTAGAAAAGAAGTTATTACAGCTTTGAATGCAGCATAACTGCTCTTTAAGTCTGTCAGAGGATAATTTGACCTTTGGAGGTCATTGAGTCGGTTGAACCGCTTTGCTTTAATGCTGGAAAATGTGTCTTTACTTTTTGCTGCGCTGTATCTTCTCGGCTCTGCCAGCTGTGGTTTCCTACTTTTGCTTCGTTGGCCGAAATTTTTGCTGAGTTGGCTCAGCTTTGATCTTTAATGCATGCTGATTTTGTTAAACTGTGCTTTGCATAACAATTCATATTTTAAAAACAAAATTTGGTGAATGGCTCACTGTCTATAAAATTTTCTGTATTGTATTTGTCCACCAGTCTTGTGTAGGGAGTTGATGCCTGAGAATTGCATCCATAGTCTCCTCTGCCTCTGTATACTTGTAAAAATTGGGAGCCACATCAAACAGGTGATTGATCTCATTCATTATAAAAAATAGGCTTTCTACCTTGTTGTAGATAGTCTGTCCTGTAGCTGGCCCTGTTTCTTCTGAGCTGCTGGGCTTCTCCCTGCTGCTCTATTTCTTCTTGTTGCTGCACTAGGGTTTCCATTTGCTCTTCAGTCATAGGAGGTGGCTGTTCCACCTGCTTTTCTTTGCCTTTGTTGGCTGTCTGTGGAATATTCACGGCAGCTTGCTGATGTGTTGTTGAGGATGAGGCAGCCGCTCCAAGTTGTCTTTTATATGAGAGGGGGACCTGTCCACAAGTTTCTAAGTCAGTTTCCTTTTGAATATTTCTGGCCTCTCTTTCTAGCAGCTCTTCACTAGTGATTTCCTCTTCTAGGGTGCCCTCTTCCCAGCTCAATGCATTGGCATACTGCTCAATCTCAGGCTGCCTCACATGTGAATAGGTACCCAATTTGTATCTTATCCTCCTGAGGGAAACAAAATGATTGGGGTCATAGGGTATCCACTCAAAGCTAGTTTGCAGTTTGAGGGCCTCTAGGATACTGTTTGCCTCTTTCCATCCTTCTTCTTTTTTGTTATATAGGAAGGGGCCCAGCTGGCTCCTTACCTTCAACTGTGCCTTCTTGTTCTTACTTTGGAAGTGGAGGTAGTCGGCATTCCCAAATTGCCTGAAGTATTCGAGGGCAAAAAGCCTCATGGGGACATACCTTGGCAGCCTAAAAGGCTTCAACTCACAGCCATACACTCTGATGACTGTGTGGTCTCGGTAAAGGTACCAATTACCAATGCTGTAAGTTTTGTTTAGATGGAGAATTCTCCTCATGTCATCAGTTAACCTTGGAGGAGGAACACCATACAATAATGTCATAGCTGGATGTATGAATAAGTCTATGAACTCACAGTATGTGTATGGTGACACAGAGGTGCAATGAAAAACAGAGGTCCAAAACACAACTGACCTTGGATTCCCCTGGGCATTAACTTGTTTTAGGGGAATGAGGAAGTTGCCTGGTTGATTGAACAAGAATAGATGATAAATGTAGGAAGTATATCTGAGCAGTCTTTCCCTTTGCAGATTCATCAGCTGGTCATGGATCCTATCTGCAATGTATGTGGCATAGTCATAATGTACAGCTGGAGGCTTTCCAGGAGAGAATATAGACAGCATTGCCATTATAATTTCATCCACATCCTCCATTCCCTTGAACCCTAGGACATAGCTGATCAAATCCACTAGCATTCTGCCCAATTCATTTAAGTAAGCATACCCAATAGGAGAAGTTCTGATGGTTTCAGAGCCTGATTGTACAAACAGCTGGTTGATTTTGATGATCTGGTCATTTGACAACTTATTCCCCTTCTTTATCAAGTTCTGCATGTAGAGGGGGGTCAATGGTTTTGCAGTGTGGAAATGCAGCATCTCATTTATGCTCTATGGGGTGATATGGAACAGAATTGAGCCTGTAGGGCTGAGGACAGCTCTTTGGCATGGATCATAGCACTCCTGGCATCTGTGGATCAATTCAGGCATAGAATTTACCTGGGGGAGGTTGTAGATGGGCAAGTTTGAGTCCCAAATCCCTAGGATATCAGCTCCACTAAGGTGCTGGGCTTTCAACTCATTTAGCATCTGAATATTGTATTTGGAGCCTAATGGAAACCAGTCTAACATTTGATAATCCATGTCTCCCAGAGCTTTCCATTCTAACTCCCTGTGAGGGGCATTAAGAGGCTTGATGTTCAGAGCAATTGGAGTTTCCATGGTCTATTAAGCTTATGACTTGTAGGTGAACTGGTTGAAGAAGGCAGAACAACACAGTGGTGATTACTTGCAATGAAAGTGTAAATTTCAGGGACCAGAGGCTGAAGTGGGCACACAGCAATTGAAATACTGTTTGAATTATGAATAAGACCAATGTCTGGTCTCACTTTGTCTTCCTCAGCAGGTAAATTCAGTTTAAATGAGTCTTTTGCGAATGCGCGAACAGAGTATGGTTTTTAGTGAAAATGCGGGCAAACAAGGCTCAACTAGTGTTTTTCGAGTTCTCAATTGTAAATGGGGCCAGGCGCAAGGACTTCTGCCGGTCAATTATATGTTTTTTCACAAATTTAATCGTCCTTGGCAACCTACAGACAAAACCAGGTGAAGGAAGGATTTTCAAGGATAAATACCTGGTTTTCAGAGAGCAATGGAGAGGAATGCAGGTGAAAATGGTGCGCTGGCGGTCTCCTGGTCGAGTTCTGCAGGTTGCTGCACTGTTGGACGTGAAAAAAGCATGCAGGAGCAACAAACGTTTTTGTAGAAAAGTGCCAAAAAACGCAAAATTTGGCTATAATATTGATTTTTCAGACTTTTGGCGCGTTTTTCTGGTGACGTCAGCATGACGTCATCGGTGGGGTCAGGGCCGGGTGACGTCAGCATGACGTCATTAGGTGACGTGGTGAGCTAGGATTGGTCCACAGGGATGATACGGTGGCAGACACGCTGGCACAGGGGCGGACAAAAGATGCTGACGCGACGGCAGGGTGGCGATGACGTGGTCATGACATGGAACCAGCAACCGGGCGGTAAGTGCTCTAGCCGTTACGGTTTCTCGGAGCGGTTAGGATACGGCCCTGGTTGTGTCAGAGGCCGCTCCGAGAGACCTGAAAGGGTGACGCGTGGCCGCGCCATGACGTATCCCTTCGTCATTTTCTCGGGCGCTAATCGTCCGTCGTAGGGGCCGCTCCGATATCAATGAGGGCCGTCGGATCCCACGGGTCCGATCCGACGGTGGACGGGAGGGCGATGTGATCAGTGGATAGGGACGTGGGCGGAGGAATAAACAAATGTTTCTTTTGGGACCCGTGCTTAGCGGGAAAGGTTTATATATGGTATTTTCAATGTTTTTCAATATATTTTGAAAAATCAAATATATGCGCCAACTTTGGTTAAGCGGCGAAAGTGGGTTCTTTTGGGTTATTTTGCAAATGAAGCGGGTATAGGTAAAACAAGGTCATTTATGAGATTTTCTTAGGCAAATGAAGCTTTGTAGGGGCCAAATGAACTCAGAAGAGGGGAGGGGGTTAAATTTAGGTTCATCAAAGTGACCAGATGCCATTTGATCCCTGATAGAGAACTTATTGGCTATAATGCCAGGGGAGGGATATTTATACAAAATTTGGGGTTTATACACCATGGTGTTAATACTAGTAGGGGGAAAGGTAATATAGGGGATTTACATAGTAAAGTTAGAGTTAATATGGGGGAAGATGTGAATGAGGGGGGAAAATCACTAAGTTTATTTGAAACTTACTTAGTTTAGGGAGTAGATCAAAATGAAAAGAGTTTAGATAAGAAATGTGGCTTCTAAAAAGATTAAGAACCACCATGAAACCATAATTCTTCCATGACTCTCAACTGATGAGGGAATGTTAGTAAATGACATGAAAAGGGGAAAAGGGAGGTTAGACATGCTCCTTTGCTTGCTGCAACTTGATGAAGAAGAACCCCTTCTCAATTCATTGACTCTGCTTTGGTAAACAAAGTTAACACACCTGCACTGGTAAAGATAACCTTTTTGCAACCCCAACTACTTACCCAGCTACTTGCCTAGCATTTTTTATTTCTTCTTGGAGGGTGCACTTGGACTTGCAGACCCTTACCTGCCTTTTCTTTTCTTTGGCTTTTTTCTTTTGTTTTTCTATCTACTTCTACCCTTATTTCTTCCAAGGTCCCAGATTAAGCTGTTGGGAGCCTTTTCTTCTCTACCTGAACTACTTGTCTTCCAAGATTAAGCAGTTTGGACAGACTCCTTTCTCTATTCTACAGCTGAAAATTTAAAACATGACATGATCCAGGTTAGACTGTTGGACCATCCATAAAAATTGGGATGCATTAATCTATTTACACACCTTGTACTCCTTTGGAAATATGTGATCTTTGCATGATCAAAGCAGAGCATATTTGGAACTTCTATAGCCAATCATGAAATATGAAACCTATTGGTATAGGTAGCTAACAGGTGACAAACCACCACCTTCGCCTCCATCTTCATCCTCATCTTCCTTTGCTTAAGCTTGATATAAAGTTTGAATTGCCTATGTACAATGGGGAGGTAAATGTTGAGAAATTGGGTAATTGGGTTCGTCAGATTAAAGTGTTTTGCAAGATACAAAGAATCAAGGATGATGAGACCAAAATTCAGCTTGCTTATCTTAGATTGGAAGGCGCAACACTTATTTGGTGGGAGGCCAAAACTTAAGAGAACATGATGAAACATGGTAAGGTTTTATCCTCTTGAAATGATTTTGTTGTTGTAATAAGAAGGAAATTTTATCCATTAGCATACATGCAAAAAACTATTATGGATTGGAAAAAATTTAGGCAAGCTAAACGTCAAAATGTACAAAGCTATACTCAAGAATTTAGAAAAATAACTTTGATTTTGGGTATAGATATATCCTCTCAAGACACTCTACTCAAATACATTGGAGGATTGCATAATTGTTTGAGACACACAATTCTCATGTTTAACCCTACAAAACTAGATGAAGTTTGTGTACAGACAACTCATTTAGAAGCAAGAGCGAAGAATGCTCCTCAAAGGGCAATAAAAACCCATTTAATAGTGGAGGCAAATGAAAGGGGAAATTCAAAGGTAAGCATAAAAAGAATGCTTCAGTAAATAAAGAAGGAGAAAAACTCACATGTAAACACTATTCAAAAGAAGGCCATGATGAAGACCATTGTTGGAAACTTCATCCTCAAATGAGACCCAAAAAGTTTAACAACAAAGGGAAATAAAAGGTTGTTGCAACTACACAACACGATTTAGGATCTGATTCTAGGGATGAAACAAACGTCACAGCCATGGGATTGAAACGTATGGATTCAATTGCAAGTACTATTTCTTCTAGAAAACCCATTGAAACTCAAAATGAAAGAGAAAGAATAGAGTTGTTCCATATTAGAATCATCACAAAACATAAAAAGGTAGATACTTTGTTTGATAATGGTTCACAAGCAAACCTCATTTTAGAAGACATTTTCAAGAAACTAAATTTGGAAACCATTCCTCATCCTAAACCTTATCCTTTGGGTTGGGTATGTGATAATTCCAAGTTTCAAGTGATAAAAAAATTCCTACTAAGATTTGCCATCGCTGCAAATTTTATAGATGAGGTAGAGCTTGATGTCATTCCACTTGACATTTGTGGTATTGTTTTGGGAAGCCCATATTTATATGACATGAAAGCCATATTTCATCGCCATGTGATAAAAACATCACTTGTTTAAATATGGGATTGAGTACATTATTAGATCACATAGCAAGAAGTTGAATTTATCTCTTGTGAATGTTGGACAAATGAAGAGGTTTGTAAACGCTAGTCAGGATTTTACATTATTGACGATTAAACATAAAGATGTTGATGAATCTTAAGCCTTTAAAAGATATGAATCAAGTTTGAAATCTAATTTCATTGAGGTTGCTAATCCATGTGATAAGATGTTTCAGGAGTCTAACATGTTTCCTCCTAAAATAGGAAAACAATATGAAGTGAAATTGTAGCAGAATGCATCATTGTTGAACATTGGTATGAACAAGATGCCAATGGTAAAGAATTTAGGGGTCAAAAAGCATATACAAAAGTTATTTGACAAAGAGGACATTGGTTCTAAAATATCTACTGTGGGTTTCCTAATGTTTTCGCCTTGAATAGGGATGGTGCATGGCGATGGCGATCAAATTGGGTAAACAATCAAGCCAAGTGCAAGGCTAGACATGTTAAGCATCGTTATGACTACAATGTTCAAGGTGAAGTGAACTTGAAATTGAATAATTCTTATTTGATTGAAGATTGAGAAGGGAATGTTCAAATTCCTTCAAGGGAAGTTTTCTTTTATGAATATCTTGAAAAATTGCAGCAAAATATTATATTTGACAGAAAGACAAAGACTTCAAAAGTGAAGTACCTTCATGAGGAGCTCAAAGCGACAAAAACAAGCAAAGCCAAATGGGTTTAAATTGGAAGGAGGAGGGAAATATACCTGCATCTTCTTGTTGACTGAAAATGAGATTTTGGAGGTCCAAAATCTTCCAATAGGGAGGAGTGATCCAAGGGATCAATTTTGTGCTCAAAAATTAAAGTGGGAAATAGAGCTCAAAACCTATACCATTACATAGATCTCGTCGATCTAAATCCAACACAACTTGAATCGTTCAAAACCGATATTGTATGCTCCCGATAACATGTTCTTATCAAATTCCCAAATAGGCAAAATTTTAAAGTTGGGTTACAGGTATGCCCAGTCAGCAGTCCGCCCGTTGACTAGGCATGTGACTAGGCAAGGTGATTATATTTTTATTGGCCAATGGTTTGTTGACAAGTGTCTCCTTTTTATTGGTTCGTGGATGGTGCAATTCTATTGGTTTATGGCTTGTTGAAGTGGTCGAATCAGAAGAGGCCACGTGGGCCAATGTGTGGCCTCTCGACATTGGTGCAAAATTTGTTATGGATTGGACTGGGCCTAATGGGATTTGAACCAACAACCTTCCACCGAGCAGCAAGACCATCCACCAATGCACCATCGCATATGTGACTTAATAAACTATGGACTCGACATGCATTTGAATGGAGCACATTTTAAATTTGAGTTAAGGGTCGGGGCTAAACCCTAACCCTAGTCCCCGCGTCCTCAGAACCAAAGGGCCAGACCATGGGCTAGGGCTTAGCCCCATCCCCGAGCCATGGTCATCACTCACATACCTCAACATAATGGGACTGCAACCGAAGTGAATGGAGTGGGGTAGAAGTTTGAGTGGGGGCCAACCCCTACGGGAAACCCCAAGGGGACCAGCCCCTAGGTGCTTGCAATGGGGGCCAGCCTAGGGCCTATGGCCCACAATATGACCAGTCCTCTGACAGTTGACACATCCCTCAATCTTCGGTTCCCAATTCGGTCATATGCACGTTAATGAGACCATACGCCAGGTGTTGGGGGCCTGACCGGTGGGGAAGGCGGTTATCCCCATCCCTTGGGAATGTGGCTCCCATACAACCAAATTTTTTCAGAAAGTGGGGGTTAATGGACAGTTTAACTATCCCACAATTTCACCGGTTCTGGGTTTGGGGCGCTCAAGCCAGGTTTATGTCGAATTGGAGGATGGTTAGCTATGGAAAGTGGGAAAAACTTGTAACAGACATAATTTTCTCATTTTTTGGCCAAATGAGATGCAAAAAGATTTTTGATAGTTTTGGATCCATTTGAGACATCAATTTTGTTTTTTTAGCATTGTAAAGCCATGAAAACACAAATTTGTGCACTTAATGAAAGAGGCCCTACATTGGAAGTTGCACCAGGAGATGTAGCCTAGGAGAGGGGTGAACTCCTTCTTCATGTTTGTTGTTATGTGTTTCTCATATGGTATTTTTCCTCTGTTTTGGCTGTTAACTAAGTTTAAAAATAATTTATTAATGTGTTTTGTAACTTGATCCATTACCCGAAATACATAAAAGTTTCACTTGCAATTTGTATATCACCTTCAAGTTTCAATTACAAATTGATTGTATAACCATGAATACAAGGCCTAAAAGTTACCAATGAATGAGGCAAGTTGTTTGTTGTTTCGGATCAACATCCACTCTCTTTCTTTCTCCAGCTCTACTTGTTGCTTCATTTTCTTGCCAAGTCAAGCGGTGTCCCTTTGTATCGCATTGACCATTCATGCATGACAACAATGGCAGCTTGTACATTCATGAGATTTTTGACAAAGTATTTACACTTTTGATGCACCATGCAAGTGGAAAAATGCCTTATGCACAATAACAAGAACCTCATAGAGATTTTGCATGGTCTCTCCAAGTGTTGATACTTCACTAAGTATCGTTGCCTTCATTTCCTCCAGATGGACCTATGCGGAAGTTGCGTTCTGAGTTATTGTGTGAAGCTGTTCAACCTCTTTCCTAGCAACCTGCAAGTTATTTTCCAATTCCTTATTCTCAGCAATCAAAAACTCAGTATTTGAATTTGATGCACCTATTGAGGCAAAGTTTATCTAGAAATGGCTTTGGGATTCTTCACAGTGTCAGCCACAATAACCTTTTCTCTCATAAAAGCAGGAGATACGAGGTCATTTGAAAAATGATTCTTACGCGCTTGTAAAATATTCTCCTGAAGTTCATTGTATGACAAATTGTACGTGTCCATAACCAGATCATTATCAAGAGGAACAACTTCCCCTTCCTCGCCTGGAGTTGACTCTACTGTTGGAGGTGGTGGAGACTAAACAACGACCTATTGTGTGCTTGGCATCAGGTCGACATCTTGATTCTACGACTCTGGTTCCTACTCCATGTCTATGATCTTTATCAACTGTTCAACCTTCTTAGAAAGCTTTGTGTCCTGCATCTATCTGCTCTCCTCCTCTGTTGGTTGTCGGTTATGTTCTTGCTCTTTAACTTGTTTCCACGTTGTTTCTTCTTTTATTTCTCTTCGCCTCTCTTCTTCTTCCTTCTTCTACTTCTCTCCTTGTTCTTGCTTCTACTTTTCTTCCTCGAATCTCCTCTGCTCCTCCCTCTTCCTTCGTTCTTCTCTTTGTATACTTTGTTTCCTCGTTGCCACTGTTTCTAAAGCCGCTTTCACTCATATTGCGGTTTCGTTCTCCCCTGGACCATAAGCAACAATTCTCCTTCCTTTATCCTATGCAGGGTTGCTCCCTTTTGTTATTACTGCTTTTGGAACACTTCCTTTTGTGGAGTCACGTGTGAAGTTCCTGCAAATTTGACAGTCTCGCAGGACTTGGAGGCATTATAGCAATTCTTCCATGGATCCTCCTCCGGCTAGTGAAATGCCTCGTTGAACCACTAGAAGTGAATTCTCGCACAATGGTTTTTTTGAATACCACGGGGATTGTACGATTAAAGTCCTGAGTACCAAATGCAAACTTCTCTATCACCTTTCCTTTGGTATTCGCGACCTTTAGGTTCTTTATCTCGTACAATCCAATTTGCATAGGAAGAAACTGACCAAGGTGCTTTCTTCTTCCTGTGCAAAGCTGCTAACAACCCTATGGAGAGATGATATGAGACTTCTTGCATGACAAGCTTATCAGTGGCGTACCATGGCAAATGATGTAGCGACTATTGATTGCCGAACACTCTAAGGAAGGTGCCATCTGGTTAGGCAAACCAATCAACGATCTTCGATACTACTTCCATTTTCCCTCGTGACATGCAAGGTGCTTCTTCCTCAAAGATAATCTTGTATAGCAGGATGAGGAATTGGTCATTTAGATTCTTCAGTACTCCTCGATGGCTGCAATATGAGAGTAGTTTGTAGTGGATGTGCATGGCATCATCTCTAGGTGTCCAAGTCTAGTTCATGCCAGGGAATGCATTATGTTCGTAGATTTCATTTAGTAAATATGCAGACATATAAAATCTCACTTGCCCTCCCTTGGGAGGATTCAAGGCATTACCTACATGGATACTTAATTATTGAGCCAACAAGTCTAACCATTTGAACGACTTTTCCTTGTTTAAAACCTGGTTTAATAAGATTTCCCACCCTTCAAGAAAGGTCTTCATGCTCTGCTAACCATAGATTTTGCAAGCTAGGATGATCAACAATTGATAGGTCCTCCTGAGAAAATTTGTCTTGTACGTGTTGTTGGGTTTTTGTCGAAAATTTGATGGCTCTTTCACCCAGCTTTTAAAAACATCTTCTGTGCCCCCATAGTTTTTGGTGGCATAGAAGTATGAATCCATGAGTGTTTCTAGCTCAGGAAAATGGTACATACGACGGTAATCTGCTACCATAAAAGTAGCAAGCTTCCATCCATTGGCACTGCTCAAAGTTATGGTCTTCACATTAATATGTGAAACAATATAGCTAATAACATCTACACATGGGAAGGTTGGATATCTCCATACAATCCTGTGTAGCCCTTATTTCTAGACATTAATGTATACTTGTCGTTCCTCTAGATCTCCTTGGAAGATTTTTGTTGAAAAAGCTTCGTTCACTTTATTCCATGTAAGATATTATTCCTTTTCCACATACAGTTGAGTGTCTAAATGTACTGGCAAGTTTACTGGTGTACTCTCAACTGCCTCCTTAGTACTTCTTTTTGTGGTATCTTTTGAAGCAGCTCTCTTAGGTGCCATGGTAACAATGACTGTTGGAGAGAAGTGTTCAACAACTGTGATACCTGTGGGAGGGAAAAAGCACTCATGGCAAGAATAAATTAACTTTTGCAAATCCACTTTCAAAGCAAGATCAGGCAGCAAACCAGTGAACTGATGAGACAGATTGCACAATTTTCAGGAGAAAGGGAGGGTGACTAGCTGAGGGAACTATGCATTGTGTAGTCACAACAGCTAGTGATGCAGCTCCAGGCTTGAGAATGCGTTTTGCGTAGCTCATCCTGGCAATGACAGGGAGAGACTACGCATTGTGTAGTCTCAGTGGCCAAGGTGGCAGGACTAAGCCCTGGGACTGTGCAATGCATAGTTGGGCCAGCCTGTACTACGCAGTCTCAGAGGCCAAGCTCTTTGCTTGATCCTTGGAATTACGCAATGTCCATCTAGGCAAGGCAATGCATGGCCAAGTGAATTGCAAATTTTCCAGGTGAGGGTGTAGGAAACAAGCATATCTAAGTGATAATGCAAGTTAAAGTACATATCTGACTAAGTATGGATAAATCAATGTGAATCAAGTGAAAAAACTCAACAAATGGAAGGAAAAACAAATATGTAAGGAGAGTCGTTGAAATGACGATCATTAGTGTGCAAAAACAAGAAATTGATGCGACAATTATGAAAGGAAAATGAAAAACTGAATCAACACTTCTACAAGCTAATCTAAGTTAAAACACCAACAACCATGAACAAAAACAAGTAAAACAATACTCATAGAAGCAAAATGACAAAAAATGACAGAAAAATCAGGAAAATATGACAAAAGCAAAACTCACCCAGAAAAGTGACGCAAACTCCACTGAAGGCTCCTTGATCTCCTTGGGAATGCTAGAGCTCCAAGATTGAATGTACAAATGATATCTAGAGGCATATATTAAATATATTTGGGTAGATTAGGGTTTATGATGTGCATGCCTAAAATCAAGGAAAAAGTGACACTTGGCAAAAATTATAAAAATAGGGATTATGCCACCTTTAGGAAATTAATGATGAATCCCTTCTTTTTTTTTCGAGAAACTTGTCATGCACACTGCTAAGGAAGATTGTGCAATGCTGGAGAACTGGGCAACTTCTCGGCTTAGTGCATTTCACAGTTTCTGAGCTCAAGGAATGGATTGCGCAGTTTTTAAGCTTAGTGCTAGGTTGCCATCCATGACTACGCAATTCTTAAACTCAAGATTGAGCTTCCATTCTGGATTGTGCAATTTCCATCATCAAGGTTGGCTTGCTTGTGTATTTTTTGAAGGTAAGCTCAGGACTGCTGCAAGGTCAAGTCAGAAGGTTAGCTCGTGATTCAAAAAGATCAAGTAAGTATGAAAACAAGTAAACACAAGCACAAATGAAAAGAATAATTCTTTCCCAAATCATAAATACTTGACGATAGTAAAAGATAAGCTCCTGTAGATAGAAGGTAAGGCTCCAAAATCAAATCACAGGCAAAATTTTGGAGGGTACTTGTAGCAGCTACAAGACTTGGCAACACACTGGTAGAACTCTAGCTCTCTGTATGGGTCTTGTGTCATGCAAAACAAGTCTAACTCTTTAGGAAGTATTATTCAATTCATTGATTATCGTAGCTTCTTCACTTAGCTTACATTAAACATATAATCCCTACCAATCTCTTCATCGATGACACACTTAACCAAGCCGAGTCAAACTAAATTGTTTCGATTGGGGATGAGGATATATAAATACACAAGTGAAAATAATTGTCAGAGTCTTATTTTTCATCTCTGGTGTTGCTCTAATGCCAGCAGGCCTGGACAATACCCCCGGGGAGTCACTTCAGGAACACAAACATTGCTTCGCTACCAGCGAGCTTGGATAGTACCCGACATAGTTGCTTGCTTCACCTCTCTGCGCAGGAAGCCTTTCTCTTATTTTGCATTTATTTTATTTTTTTCTTTTTGTTGTTGTTCATAGAAATGTGCATAGGCACTTATTTATTTAGTCAGATAGAAGAGGGATCTTGACTTATTAAGAGAATAAAAGGTTGTCCCTTCAGAAAAAGATATTTATATATACCTCTGACACACTTGTTAAGGTTTTCCTCCCCTCCTTACTCTACTTTACTTAGATGAAAAGGATTAACCCGAAATAAAAGACCGATTAGAGTAGGCGTTACTAGTTATAGGTTCAAGTGTCGTGATTCCAGTATGGTTTTCTCTAAAAAATGACATATTTTCCATCAGAGTATCATCGACTAAAAGATGCAAGATTCACACAAAGAGAGGGAATAAACACATAACCAAGCGTTGACAGTAGCACAAATTTCTCGTGAAATTCACCATTATTGCTTTGAAAACTAAACATGGTCTCATGCAGAAGCTATTCTATAACTGAAAAGAAACGAAAAGATAGAAAGTAAATCAAAGCAAAACAAAACAATGAAAGAAACAAACTACTCCTACTCCTAAACTAACCAAGATAAGGCTAGACGTACGTAAAATAATATTTCTAGTGTAACCACCGACGTATTGGTTGGCCTGTGTAAGCGAGGGAATGCATATCAAGAAATATATTCAAGTATAACAACAAATAAAAAAGATAAGGAAATACACACCATGATGTTCGAAGTTTGAAAATGTACGTAGAAAAGTATGAAAGAAAAGCACATGCGAAGCATTCTGCGGATGCATTATGGTGTTCAAACACATTGTGACTGAAAGAGATACAAGGACAAACTTTCAAACTTTGAAACTGGGTGAACATGAAGAAAGAAGAAAACTTGCGATTTGCAACAGTGCTCGCCAATTATGAGTCCTCTAATGATTGAGCGATGAGATCGTGCACTATAGATGGAGGATGTGAAAATTATGAGAGAGATTGATTTTCAATTTGTGTGACAGAGCAATGAGGAGCCTCGAAAGATACATCGTTATTTTTGTTAACACTTGAGATTTCACCCTAGGCTGAGGAAGGTAAACCTTCAAGGCAACATCAAACCATTTCACCTCGTAGCTAGCCCTACGGGGTATGAGAAGGCTCTCTCCGGTCTATCTCGGCAAATTTTCAATGGGGTGAGATGACCAACAAGTTAACACTAATATTAGGCTAGTAAATTGATTAGGAAGGTTGATTTAAAGTTTTTTGGGTTTTTGGTGGCAATTGGAGGGAGTGCAATTCAGGGTGCGGGGATTGAGCTCAGTTTTTGCAGGTGGGTCTTTGGGGCAAGGTAGGAGTTTGTGCTGATGCCTTTAGCTGAGATGGATGATCAAGGAAGAAAAATGAGAAGCTAAAGAGGGCAAACAATGACTTTGAATCCTCTCTAGACAATGGAAAACATAAACATTAAACAAATTTGAAAGCTGAGCATGGCAAGCATGAATTCAAACTTTATCACTTCATTTGTTTAATAAGCTGCAGTAAAGAAAGAGATGGAACACATAAACACACTTACAATTACAATAAGAGAACACACCATCAACACAAGAGTCCACAAGAATCCCAATGATGTCTGCAAAACCCTGGTCTTCCTTTTCCTCAAATTGCAGAGATACAAGTAAAATATATAATAGAGCTTCTCCCTCAAGAGTTCCAACCATGAAAATGAGCAAGAGAAGGCATAATATAGACCATCTAACTCCTTTCCCCACCTCTAGGGGTCGAGCTCAGCTTCCTAGGAGCAGTTTGAACTAATTCTAAACTTAGCACTAGATAATAGGCAGTCAAAACAACTTGCCTCTAAAACTTAGCTAACTCATCCATGCATTAAATATTCACTATTTACATCAAGGAAGCTTCTAGAAGGGTTAAGAGAGATTAAATCTATCAATGTGCCATGAAAATTATCCATACATCCATCATTTACAAGTACAAATGATCAACCAAGGTAAAAAACAGAGTTTGCAGGCCTGAAAAGTCAAAACTGGCAATTTTAGCTCGAGTGGTCGCGCCCCCTGCTCGAGTGGTCGTGCCCCTTTGCAGCACTTTTTGAGTGGGTTCCAGTTGTCCAAATCAAGTGCAAGATGGCTCATTGGAAAGCTCTGTGTGTCTACTTATCATTTTACCCATCAAGCAAGTCATTTGGCCAACCAAGCTAGGAGAAAACTTGATTTTCCCAAGGTCACTTCAGAGGTGCCTTTGATTCTCCTAAGGCAATAGTATTCTTTACATTTCTCTCAAACCATGACACCTGTGCAAAAAGTGAAGGAGGTGTTTTTTCCTTGGCATGTTTTGGACAATAACCTCTCTCAGTTTTCCAAAATTCATCTCTGATTGCTCTGAAACATCATTTGAGTGAAACTTGTCCCGATGTGTGAAACAAGGAATTTTGTCGAAATGGAGTGAAATGAAGGGGATAAGGGGCTTCTAAATTCTTGAGGAAATTTTTGGGAGTAGGGAGGGATGTTAGGAAGCAGGGGAAAGTGGAATCTCAGAGATTGAGTGAGGGGAAGGGGTCCAAAAGGGCAAAACACAGGCCCAACCTAGAAAATTGCCAGGTTGTAGCTAGAAACTAGGGTTTGTGCAAAAATGAGGAATTTGGCGGATCTAAGGGATGGGAAGTGTTTGATAAGGTACTTTAAGGATAGGGGAAGGTGTATGAATATCAGGAAACAAGTTTTGCCGGTGATTTGGCCGCCCAAGAGAAATCGCCTTCAAAACCCTAGGAGAGGGAAATGACCTTGCCTGGGCGCAACTGAAGCATGAACAAGGTATCAAATGACCCATTAGACACTTACATGATAATGAAAACCCTATGAATGATGATAGACTCAGCTGAATAGTGACATAGACTGACATTTGGGCAAACCCTAGACCTAATGCCTAGTGACCAAATTTTGCTTGAAGACTCACTGAAATGACAAAATTTGACCTTGACACTTCAAAATCACTTTGTAAGAGCACATTTGATCACTGTAGGAAGGCTGGAAAGACTGACACTAACAATTTTGATCAAAATTGGAACTGGCCTCAAGACTACAAGAACCTGACATAACTATCAGCTTGGGCTGAAGTGCCTAGACAACTTGTGGAAGTTCCAAATCATCAGAAGATAGATAATCAAATACCGATGGCTTAGAAAAATCAATAGCGAATAAATCATAGTTGTGACCAAATGAATGGGTGAAAATATCACAACATCCATGATGACAAAGTTCAAGATCAGAAACAAAGGCATCCTCATGATCTGATGAATCATAAAGAGTGGAAGGCTGAAAACAAGAAATTTCACCCTATAATTATTCAGAATGATGAGATGATAGTTTGGGGAGATCATGAAGAGAAGATTTTTCCTCTCCGCATTCGGATGTAAGACCAACATTCCACAAGTTTTGAGAATGATAGGAAGTAATAGTATCATCAGAAGGTAATTCTTTGCAAGATTCAACAGAAATGGCAAAATCATGGAAAATGTAGGGATAATCAGGGAGATTTGTGGAGGGAAAAGGATCAGATTCTTGTTCATATGTGGACTCCCACACATATTAATCATAAATGATATTGCAAGTTCATTGCTCAACACCAACTCCATTTAGAACTTGATCCTCATGAAAATCAAAAGAAACATTCGAAACAAGCGAGCACATCAACTCAAATCCGGAGCTCTAAAGGAACCAAAGGACGAAGGACGAGGAGGTAACACTTCATCGTAAACATTAGATTCGCAGTCCAAACTTATGCTAGAATTCTGAGTATGTGGGGTGGGAGAAGATGGTCGTAAATCAACGGATGAATTCTCAATTTCTCCCACCTTAGCCTGTTGAACTAGAGTTGTTTGATTAGAAGGAGATGGAGAGTCACTTAATACAACAACCTCGTCCATTGTAGATTTAGAAGCTCTAATACCGAGGTATGTTGGTTATCAAAAGATTCATATTCGTGCAAATTTATCAAAATGTGAACAAGAAATTTGAATTTATCTTTCATTAAAGGCCACTCAACATCATCTTTAGAAATTTCAAAACAAAAATAAATGAAACGATCGTTGAAATCATTAAGAGATTCATCAGGTGCTTGTTGCAATCACATAATTCCTTGAACACGGATTTATAATCATACCTATTGAATGTAGAAATTTCTCTATAGATCAGCTAGCTCTGATACCATGTAGAAATTCAATAAATTCTCTACAAATCTACCTTTGAGATCTATGTAGAAAATCTGACTGTAGATTAACTTGATAATGCAATATACCAAAGCAAAATACTATAATCTACTTCTACTATCAAACTTGCGGAAGCTTAAATATCGAGATGAATCAAACATGAACACATATAACTATAAGAAGAAAAATCAATGCACATGAAACACAGAAAATACTCAAGGGAAAGCCTTAGCTAAAAACCCCACTATTTGTATTATCATACAAGGTGGAAATACATCAGAATTATACAAAGCCTTAGCTCTCACAGCTAGCCAACTCTCAATACAATCCTCTTGGATGCTCACATGCAAACAAATCTTCTCACAAGCCTTCTCCTATGCCCTCCATGCTCCTATTTCCTTGTGCAGTTACCTCTGGGATGATCTCCTTCACCTAGTGTAACACTGCTGTCACACACTGCTCTAACACACTGTTAGAACTGCGCAATCCTCAAGGAACCTTACCTTGATTGAATGCATGAGTTTCCTTTATAGGAAAACACATGCAACTGACAGTACATTGTCCTTGACATTTATCTCAACTGGGTCTTTCTCAAGATAGACATGCATGAGTTTCTGATGAGGGAATCTTGAGTTATCTGGAGTACAGTACTTGAGTGCATGCATGCATCAACTGGCTGATAACTCACAATTAGTTCCTCAAATAGTTTGGAACTAATTTGACTGGACTTAACTCAGTAAGCTGAGCTAACTAATTACAACTCAAATATAACTCAATCTTGTCTCCTTAATTAAGGGATAATCTCCTTAATTTAAGGGATAACTCTTGCGTGACTTTAGAAAGACTTCTAACTTGAATTTCTCCAATTAATTAATCCATAATGAATTAATTAATTATTTCCAAGCAGCTGGTGAGAATAAATTCAATTTTAGTTCACAATTTTAATTCTAGGACAAATTAAAATTGGAATTTCTGGATTATATTTTTATCATTTCTTGTTGCTATTTTCAACATCGAAGGCGTTGTAAAGTTCTATGGAAAGATGTTTGAAATAGTGTATGGAAGGGGTAGGCAATGTGTAACACCATTCCATTACATGCCCTTCAAACGTGAGAATGAACAACCTAGTAGCAACATCCTTGCAATGAATATTGTGCTTCATGAAAAATTCAAGAAAGCGAGCAATGTGCTAAAAAAAGGTTGTTTCACCCTCACCGTTGAATTTGATATTTGACAAGTCATCAATGATTCTCGTCAGCACTTTCAGATTTTCGGTTCTATAAAAACATGTCGGGGTTGTGGTTTGGGGAGAAGCCATTAGTGAATGGAAAGTTCAAACAAACTTCATGGGTTGAGCTTGTCATTTGGCCCTCCCAGCGTCAGAAATGTTGGCAGTGCTAGACCCGCCAACATTTAGGGGATCTCCCTAATATGAAGTCCCAATTAGACCTCACTTCGTTTGGTGTAGGAGTCCCATCTCAAATACTTCCCAATTGCCGATGTAGTGGATTTTAATGATATGCCTTGGCTGCAATAATGCATAGAGTGATGTACAATGACTTTGGTGAGAACAAGTGCGTGACCCCGTGAAGAGTCAAGTGTGATGCATGAAGGTTCTACTAAGCGGAAGCGAGAATAAGTGAGCCCCTTAAAGTCATGTAATAGTACGTAGCTTGAAAGGAACACATGGGCATAATTACATCATAAGATAATATGCAAAATAGTTCAAAAGTTAATAATGATGAATTAATACAACAACACACATTCAACAAGATTTGTACCAATGCAAACAAAATAGTTCATAAGCATAAGCGTAAGTTAAATGACATACATTTCAAACATAACAAGAATAGTCCTACTATATTTACAACATATACATGAAAATTTGTCGGCTCTGAGATTTTATTAAGTGAAAGTTCCAATCATAAATACACCATTGATGGCCCACTAGCCCTAATAGTGGAACGTGAAGTCAACATCACCTACTCCTCCGAAGAAATATACTTCCTCTATGCTACGGAGAAGCTAAGGTTCTCACAAAAATCCCAAGCTCTTGACTCTAGGCTTAAGCCTAGCCAAAATCTTGGCTCCCAAATACCATTTAGATGAGTTATGAGGTTCAATTTATAACAAGAGGAGGGTGACTCTTCAACTCCCCTTTGTGACTTTTGGACTTCCCTCACGACTCTTCAACTTCTTTACTAAATGACTCATTACATTACATCATGGATCTTCACATTCCAATATTAACACTTGGAATTCCACTTAAAAATTAATTACAAATAATACTACAATTTACACTCGTACCCATATAAGACAAAATAGGGTAGAGCCAACTAGACAACATAACAAGACAAAACACTATCATTCTTCAGTTTGGGAAAACTCAAGTTCAACAATTTCCACTTTATGTCTCTCGGTCACATATGAGTTCCAAGCTTGGTACTGTGCGATGACATCCCTGAACTGAGTGATGATGTCTAGATGGAAGCAGACTCTAACCTCCATGGTATCTGGGTACAATGATTTGGAACCAGTTTGAATTTCCTTCTGGAGCATGAGCATCATTGTCCTCACTTGGACAGGGCCATTGATGTAGTTTTGTATGTTCTATCTGTTCACCTCCAAATCTTCCTTGGTGGAAATATGTCTAAGATGCTCCAAGTATTATTCTATCTCTTTCCTAACCTAGTTATTAGGTTTGGCTTCAGTGAGTGAGACAATTGATGGGATCCTATGGACTTCACCAAGAAATCTAGATTGTTGTATAACCATGCATACGAGGCTTGAATGTTACCAATGAATGAGGTGAGTTGTTTGTTGTTCTAGATCAATATACACACTCTTGATTTCTCTAGCTTTTCCCGTTGCTTCATTTTCTTTCCCAAGTCAAGTGGTGCCCCTTTGTATCACATTAACCATTCATGCATGATAGTGGTGACAACTTGTACATTCCTGAGAGTTTTGACAAAGTCTTGACATTGTTGCTGCAATCCATGCACGTGGAAAATTTCCTTATGCATGGTAACAAGATCCTCATAGAGATTTTGCATGGTCTCTCCAAGTGTCGATACTTCACTAAGTATCCGCTTTCATTTCCTCTACATGGACCTGTGTGAAGCTGCATTCTGAGTTGCTACGCTGAGCTGTTCAACCTCTTGCCTAGTAGCTTACAATTTATTTGCCAATTCCTTATTCTCGGTCGTAAAAGACTCAATATTTGACATTGCTACACCTGTGAAGGCCAAGTTGGTTGTGACAATGGCATTGGGATTCTTACTGGTCTTGGCCACAATCACCTTTTCTCTCATAAAAGTAGGAGATACGAGGTCATCTGAAAAATGATTCTTACACTCTTGTACAATCTTCTTATAAAGTTCATCGTACGATAGATTGTACGTGTCCATAACTGGATTGTCATCAAGAGGAATAACTTCCCCTTCCTCGCTTGGAGATGACTCTGCTGCTGCAGGTGGTGGAAACTAAATGGTGACTTGTTGTGTGCATGGCATCATGTCGATATCTTGATTCTACGGCACCAGTTCCTCCTCCATGTGTATGATCTTTATCTACTATTCAACTTTTTGAGAAAGCTCTGTGTCCTACATCTGTCTGCTCCCCTCCTCTGTTGGTTGTCGGTTCTGTTCTTGCTCTTCAACTTGTTTATGCATTGTTTCTTCTGCTATTTC
Source organism: Pinus tabuliformis (assembly GCA_031772625.1). Classification (NCBI taxonomy): domain Eukaryota; kingdom Viridiplantae; phylum Streptophyta; class Pinopsida; order Pinales; family Pinaceae; genus Pinus; species Pinus tabuliformis. Next base: position 706,392,920 of record CM062820.1, read on the forward strand.
TCTTTGCCTCTCTTCTTCTTCCTATTTCTGCTTCTCTTTTTGTTCTTGGTTATGTTTTTCTTCCTCCAATCTCCTCTGCTCTTCCCTCTTCCTCTGTTCTTCTCTTTGTATCCTTTATTTCCTCTTTGCCTCTACTGCTAAAGTCGCTTTCATAATAGTTGGATCTGATTTCATCTTGCGACTTCGTTCTCTCCCTGGACTATAGAAACCTTTCTCTTTATTTTATCCTACGCGGGGTTTCTCCCTTTTGCTGGCACTGCTTCCAATGTAGCTTCCTTCTGTGGAGTCACCTTTGAAGTTCTTGCAAAACTGACCGATTTTTGGGACTTGGAGGCATATAGCAATTCTTCAAGGGATTCTCCTCTGTCCAATGAAATATCTCGCTGAGCCACTGTAAGTGAATTCTCACATAATGGTTTTTGCAAATACCACGGGGTTCATATGGATTAAATTCCCAAGTACCAAATGCAAACTTCTTTGTCACCTTTCCTTTGGTATCCATGACCTTTAGGTTCTTTGTCTGGTATAATCCAATTTGCATAGGAATATTTGGCCAAGGTGATTTCTTCTTCCTTTGTAAACATGTTGACAACCTTGTGGAGAGATGATATGAAAGTTCTTGCATGACAAGCTTTTCAGTGGCGGACCTTAGCAAAATATGCGATGATTTCTGATCGTCGAACCCTCTAAGGAAGGTGTCATCCAATGACACAAACCAATATGTGATCTTTGATACTGCTTCCATTTCCCCACGTGACATGCAAGGTGGTTCTTCCTCAAAGATCATCTTGTCTAGCAGAATGAGGAAGTGGTTAGCTAGCTTCTCCATTACTCCTTGATGGCTGCAATCTGAGAGCAGTTTGGAGTGGATGTGCACGACAAGATCTTAAGGTGTTTAAGTCGAGTTCATGCCATGGAATGCATTATGTGCGGAGATTGCATCCAATAAATATGCAAACATATAGAATCTCGCTTACCCACCCTTGGGAGGATTCGGGGCATTACATACATGGATACTTAACTGTAGAGTCAACAAGTCTAACCAGTTGAACGACTTCCCCTCATTCACAACTTGGTTCAATAAGATTTCCCACCCTTCAAGAAAGGTCTCTGTGTTCTACTGACCGTAGATTCTGCAAGCTAGGATGTTCAACAATTGATAGGCCCTCCGGAGAGACTTTGTATTGTATGTGTTGGTGGGTGTCTATTGAAACTTTGATGTCTCTTTCACCCAGCTTTTAATAACATCTTTCATGCCCACATAGTTGTTGGTGGCATAGAAGTATCCATGAGTGTTTCTAGCTCGGGAAAATGGTACATACGACGATAATTTGCATCAATAAAAGTAGCAAGCTTCTGTCTATTGGCACTGCTCAAAGTCATGGTGTTCACATCGATATGTGAAACAATCTAGCTGATAACATATGCACATTGGAAGGCTAGGTATCTGCATGCAACCCTGTGTCGGTCCTCTAGATCTACTTGGAAGATCTTTGCAAAAAAAGCTTCGTTCACTTTCTGGCATGTAAGATATGATTCCTTTTGCACATACAGTTGAGTGTTTGAATATACTAGCAAGTTTACTAGCGTACTCTCAACTACTTCCCCGATACTTTTTTTTTGTGGTATCTTTTGAATCATCTCTCTTTTGTTCCATGGTAACAATGATTGTTGGAGAGAAGTGCTCAACAACTATAATAACTTGCGGGAGGGAAAGGTACTCATGGAAAGAATAAATTAGATTTTGCAAATCCACAGTTAAAGCAAGATTAGGCAGCAAACCATTGAACCAATGAGAGAGATGGCACAATTTTCATGAGCAAGGAGGGAGACTGGCTGAGGGAACTGTGTTGTAACAACCTCTGGTTAAAAGTTCATGTAATAAAAGTTAATAAAGGAAATATAAGAACACGATGAAGGGACACTTATTGCAGGATTAATGTTGGGAAATATATCCTAGTGGGCATCAGTGGATGTGTTTATGGCTGAGGGAAATTGGCAAAGGCAATGGCTAGGGCATTAAAAAGACAAAAGGTATTTTTGGCACATTTATTTACGAAAATAAAGGAAAATAGGAGAAAATGAAGGTGAAAGGTCACAAGTTTCATGTGAGGAAGAAATTGAAGGAAAATAATGGAAATTGAAGAAAATAGATGCCTCATTGATAAAAAGGCTTCTGAGGACCAGTGTGTAACCTTTTTGTCAGTTCAGTTTTGAAGCTCTCTCATTATTCTCACTCTCTCTCTCTCTCTCACTCTTGTACACTTAGATTTTTCTTGGAGCTTCTAGCTTTGGAGCAAGGAAAGGAAACGCAAGCAAAATGAAGGAGAAGGAGAGGAAAGGAAATCAAAGATCAAGCAAGGTGTACAGGGATAAAGCAACTTCAATAGGAATACTCACAGGTAACATATTTCATGTGTAATTTCCTAGTTGTTTTTTACATGCATGGTTTTTCATGTTGGTATATGGTTCTCTTGCTGTCGGTGGCATGGTTTTGTTGGGGTATGACAATGGTTTTCAGCCTTGCCCTACCTTTTCCTGGATAACCATGGTGTGATGGGATTGTTTTCTTGGTTTTGAGCTTTGGAATTGCCAGATGGTTTCAGAATCAGGGGCGGGGGTGGTCTCAGGAAAATTCCTAAAGGCCTAGGAATCCCTTGACCGGTTTTGGCGGGGTACACGGTAAATCCTGAGGGTGGAGTCTCGATTTAGGGCCTAGTGATCAGTATGGATTGCAGTAAACCCTGAGATACTAGTGTCTCGGTTTAGGGCCTAGTGATTCAGTGTGGATTGCGATAAAGCTTGATATACAAGGAGACATAAAATTCCTCAAGGATAGTGATGGAGTTGGCAGGCATTTATATCTCGATTTGGTTTTGTGATCTCGGTGCTGGTTTTGGTGAGATCATGGTTTAATGATGGTGGAGGTGGTTTAACAGCTGGATTCCCTTGGCTGTTTTTAGATTGGTTTATCCATGAGATCCCGTATTCATGTTTGAAATATGGCACGTGGGTGACCGAATTAAAGAAATATTTGGTTCAGCCATGTCTATGGTCAATTGGTACGTGGAAGTCCCGAACCTGGATGACATTTCCCATGTTCAATAAAAGCTAAGTTCTCTTGATTTTGTACATGTTAATATGTGGCATTAATAGCTGTGATCTCATTGTTATTTACATGGTTTAATGCTAGTTATAAGCATGGTTATATGACTGGTTATTGTCATGGTTATTTCATTTATTTACTTGTAACTGAAAGGATAATGGATGCAAGACCTAATTGATGTTAAAATAGTTAAGGGAAGAGGGCGGTGATCCTTCTTGTCAAGTCTCAAATGAGTTATTAGTCATTTATGTTCTGTCTTGTATACATTTCCTGTAGATTGCATTGATGCCAAGTGTTCGACAAAATGTCAGTCCCGGTTAGGGATGGTCAAGCCTAGTCGTGGAGTCAATTTTTGATTTTTAATTCTTGTCATCATGTAATTCATGGATTCTGAAAGCTACATGGGTTTCTGGGAAGTGATCTATATTATGGGCTTGAAAAGTGGCACAAATACTAGAGTCGCAAGCACAAGTATGAGGAGAAAAGTCCCCAGACACATGCATAGCCATGATGTGCAAGCATCTGGAGCCTCCGAGATGCACCCTTGTCCAAATCAAGGGAGCGTCCAGGGGTTGAGGTCTAAAACTCAGTGGGACCCAGGGTTTGGTCAGGGGAATGATTGGGATGCATTCTAGGAGTGCTATAACATATACATAAGGTTTGTGTTGTGGGTGCATGTTGGTTCCACTTCCTTAATTGACACATAGGGAGTCAAATCATATCATAGTAACTTCTTGTCACATGTTTACCCAGGTTCATCAGTTACTTGGGTAGATGTGGGGGGAGGGAATTATAGAATGGTAGGAGAGCATTGTTCACCCCTCAGACTAGATGGGATGTGTGTTGGTCATGCATTCACATCTGTTACATATGTGTTTCTTGTGTTGTAAGACCATGTGCTTGTTTCATTTGCATGGTGTTGGTCGTGGTTGCAGTGAGGTCACCATGGGAAGTTGATAGTGTCAATGTGGAGTATGTCATCATGAGTGTATGGTTGATTATGCATTGTTATGCATGTTATTATTCACATGTGGTCGGTGTACAATGATGTGATGGTTATCTTCATGCATAAGGTCATGGTATGTGTAGTTGATATGGTCATGCATTGATTACTGGACTCTAGCTAAAATGATGGTTATATGTTTATATGCTTATATGTTATATTTCTATATGATGTCATGATTACGTTATACATTTATTAATCTCATTTGTTGATCTTGCATATGAGGTATCCTCCCCGAATTATGATAAGATACACTGGTTCATTGTGATTTGGTTTAGCTAACATGATATACCTTGCATGAAGAATATCAAATATGACTAGCAAGATGGTAGACTACAGTTCCCGAGACTCTCCCTATGGATTAGATGAGCAACATGGTGTTTGGCAATCTTCCAATTTGACAGACACACTAAGAAGTTTAAAGGTAGAAATAAGGAGTTGTAAGGTAGACAATAATAAAATCATACAAACACAAGAGAAAAAGCAAAAGTAAATGCAATGATACTTCAAAGTTTGTCAGAATTGTAGTGATAGGGACCACTTCGGATCACCCATGAGTAGGAGGAAACAAATAATGGGGCACATGGAAGCAGGTCTCATGGTGAGTGTAGGTCAGATAAAGAGGACACAATTAGAGATGGCAGGTTATTTGACACTCCAGATAAGAGGGGTGATAGACACAGGGACTATTCTAGTTCGGGCGTGAACATGCATTATGATCATCAACGTTATCATCCTTACAGGAGGAGTGACAAGGGATTTTTTCCGAATGAGTTTAAGAAAGAAAAGCCGCCTACATTCGATGGAGAGATCAAGAAATCATAGGATGCAAAGGAATGGTTGCTTGGAAGAAGAAATTCTTCCGATTGCATAGCTATACAAAGAGCATGAAAGCAAAGATAACCACTTTTAGTCTTAAAGGGAATGCATATATCTAGTGGGAGAATGTGAAGAATGTTAAAGGTATTTGGCAGGATGACTTGACTTGGAATTAGTTTGAGAGGCTCTTCAAGAAGAAGTATTTGTTGGAAAGGTACTATGATGACAAAGCTAAGGAGTTTTATGAGTTGCAGACGAGTTCCATGACAAATGATGAGTATACTAGCAGGTCCTTGGAGTTGTTGATATATGTGCCTTACCTCAAGGAGGAGAAGGCCAAGGTTCAAAGATTCATCAGTGGACTGCCAATAGCATACATAGACCAGTTTGAGTTCGATGAGACTAGATGGTTGGAGGAGTCCATTCAAAAGCTGAAACATTGTTATGAGTAGTTGAAGCGCAAAGTTGAGCCTAAGCGTGACTTGAGAGGAAATGAGAAAGTTAAAGGAAAATGGCCGCCAAAGCGTGGAATACCTAAAGATGTAGATGAGAAACAAAATGTATTCCCTTACAAGGAGTTCAATCCAGTTGAGAAAGGACATGGAGAGCAACAACTTAGAGGCGATGGCAGAACACCGTTACAGTGTTGGATATGTGGCAAGGATCATTGTAAGAGGGATTGTCCGCAGTATCAGGGTGGTAGAACCCAAATCTACAATGCTCAGGAGGCACTTACAGTTGGGGATATTGGTCATATCATTCCTCGGATTTATGCAGCTGTGGACAGCAGGTAGGTGGATCATCAAGCATCTATCATTGAGATGGACGGTAAGCTTTGTGATCAAGTTGTTTCTATTTTGATTGATCTTGGATCGAACTATAGTTATATTAATCCTGACTTGGTGGATAAGTGTGGTTTGAGAAAAGAAGTGCATGCAGAATCTTGATTGGTATAGTTGGCTACAGGTACAAAGAAGAGAGTTCACGATTGGGTAAGAGCTTGTGCATTTGAGTTAAATTGTATACCTACAACAACACATTTGAATGCACTGCCATTGGGGTCGTATATCATGCTTATGGGTATGGATTGGATGTACTTTCATAGGACCAAAGGATATTTCTTTGACAAGGCCATTAAGTGCCTGGATGATAATGGGGAAAATAGAAATTTACAAGGAAAGAAGAAGCCTAAATCAGTGAGGACAATTACTGTTATGCAAGCTAAGTGTAGTTGCAGAAAATTTTGCGTGATGTTTGCAGTGCATATATCTAGTGACAAGGGTAAATATGTTGAGGATGCATAAACATTCAAGAGGTACCCTATATTGCTGCAGTGTCAGGATGTGTTTCCAACAGAGATTCCAAAGTTACCTCCTCATAGGGAAGTATATTTCTCTATTGAGTTGGTGCCAGGGGCAGCACCAACATCGAAGGGGCCTTACAGGATGAGTACCCCAGCATTAGTAGAGTTGAAATTATAGTTAAAGGAGATGCTTGAAAAGTGATACAATAGGCCAAGTGTATCACATTGGGGTGCACTAGTGTTGTTCGTAAAGAAGAAAGATGGTACTCTCAGATTGTGCATAGATTACATGCATCTGAACAAGGTGACGATCAAGAATAGGTGCCCATTGTTGAGGATTGATGATTTGAAGGGAGCAACAATGTTGTTTAAGATCGACTTGAGATCAGGATACCATTAGGTATGCATCAAGGAAGAGGATATCTACAAGACTGCATTCAGGACAAGGTATGGGCATTATGAGTTTTTTGTAGTTCTATTCGCTTTCACTAATACCCCAACTACATTTATGTGTTTGATGAATAATGTGTTGTGTCCTTATTTGGAAAAGTTTGTTATTGTATTCATTGATGACATCTTGATATACTCCAAGAATGAATAAGAGCATGTTGAGCATTTAGCAACAATGTTGAGATTACTAAGAGAGCATCAGTTGTATGCCAAGCTTAGAAAGTGTAGCTTCTTTTAGACAGAGGTGCATTACTTGGGACATGTTGTTTCCAAGGAAGGCATAACAGTAGATCCAGAAAAGATAAGGGCCATCATGGAGTGGGAAACTCTTAAGAATGTGGATGAGGTGAGATCATTCATGGGATTGGCAGGTTACTACAGGAGGTTCATCAGGAACTTCTCACGCATTGCATATCCTATGACATCCTTGCAGAGGAAAGGTAAGAAGTTCAAATGGACAAAAGAATGTGCAGCTAGTTTTGAGCAACTGAAGCAGTTTTTGACCAATGCTCTAGTCCTTAAGATTGTAGATATGGATAAAGAGTTTGTAGTGTGTACAAATTCATGTAAAAGAGGACTTGGTGGAGTCATTATGCAGGAGGGACAAGTGGTGTGCTATGAGTCTAGGAAGCTGAATGAGCACGAGCAGAACTACATGACTGATGATCTTGAGTTGGCATCTATTATTCACACCTTGAAGATTCAGAGGCATTATCTTCTTGGCATGAGATTTGTATTGATGAGGGATCATAGTGGGTTGAGATACTTATTTCACCAGCTGAATCTAAATTCTAGGCAAGTAGATGGTTGGATACCCTTAGTGAGTTTGACTTCGAGATCAGAGAAATAAAGGGAAAGGAGAACCGGGTTGTAGATGCTCTTAGCAGGAAGGTACATGTGAATCACATAGAAACTATGATCTCGTATGGGACAAAGTTACTGGATAGGATCTTGCAGGCAGGACAATGGGATGACAGGTATATGGAAATTATGCACGTGTTACAATAGAGTACATGTACAGGTACAAGTATAGATACAGATACAGGTACAGGTGATCAGGATGTAGACTATCACGATAGATGGTTTGTTGAGATTGAGGGACAGGATCTATGTGTCGAATTGCAATGAGCTCAAGAATATTATCTTGAGGGAGTTTCACGTCAAGCCATACTCGGGTCATCTACGATATCAGAAGACGTTGATGACAGTGAAGAATTTTTACTAATGGATGAATTTGAAGAGAGACGTAAAAGAGTTTGTGGTTAGGTGTTTGGATTGCCAATAGGTAAAGGTAGAATGTAAGCATCCAGGTGGTCTACTACAACCTATTTCAATTCTGAAATGGAAATGGGAGGTCATTTCCATGGATTTCATTACAGGTCTTCCGAGGACAGTGAGACAACATGATTTTATTATGGTCATGGTCGACAGGTTGAGCAAGGTAGCTCACTTCATTCTAGTGAAGACTACATATTCAACTAGTGAGGTGGCACAAGTTTTCATCAGGGAGATCATGAGATTACATGGTGTTTCGAAGAATATCGTGTCAAAAAGGGATGCGAAATTCACTTCCAAGTTTTGGAAGGAACTATTTGCAGGTTTGGGTACAGAGTTGGCCTTCAGTACAACCTATCATCCATAGACAGATGGACAGATAGAGAGGGTCAACAGGATCTTGGAGGATATGCTGAGGATGTATGTGATGCACCAACAAAGAAGATGGGAGGAGTATCTTCCATTGGTTGAGTTTTCATACAAAAATGGTTATCAGGAGTCATTGAGGATGAGTCCTTTTGAGGCACTATATGGGGGAAGTTGTAATACTCCATCAGCTGGAGTGATCTAGTGAACAGGGTACTTATTGGACCGGATATGTTGGAAGACATGGAATAGGAAATTCAGGTTATAAAGAAGAATATAAATGTAGAACATGATAGATAGGAGAGTTTTGCGGACCATCATAAGGCATTCAAAAAGTTGTAGGTTAGGGAGCATGTGTATTTGTGCATCAAGCTCAAAAAGAGATATTTGAGGATTGTTGTCAATTTTAATCATCTCTGTGGACAGAGACGATCCCTCCAGCCCAATGAGTGGGTCTAGCAACTTGAGAGGAAAATCAACTAGACATATTACTATATTATGATTGAAAAATAGAACAAGAGAGGAGGCCTACCTTGCTCTGGTGCTAATTTGATTCCCTTTGTTGAAATCCTCGAACTACTTGTGTCAAGGACTTGTTCCTGCTTCTTTCAGCGCTTATATACCTGCAAAAACAACCAAGATATGACAAAGCATACCAAAACAAATAGAAAATCCAATAATAATCTATTTAGCTGATCAAGGAATGCCAAACAAATACATACATGAACATATATATTGGGAATATGAACCATCAGTTGTATTAGTATTTAAAGAATGAAGGGGAAGCTTACAACCATAACCTTGATGTTGAAAGGCTCTCCTTGAGAGGTAATCCAAGTCCAAGCCAAGAAACTCTCCAACACTCCTTCTCCAATTCTAATGAATGGCCTCTAGCATAAGCTCAACATAAGGGTGAAAATGGACATTGATCAACCATTTGGGAAAGGTAGAGGAGAAATTTATAGGCTGGGAGAGGGAGTTGGACCTCCTCCAAAGATAGGATTAGGCCCACATCTTAAGGAGGTAGCTCATAGGGATGAGACCAAGAGGTCAAATTAGGAGGATTTGACCTCATCTATGTGAAACCACCTCTAGCTCACCGCTCTAGAAGCTTCTAGATCACAAAGCTTCTCATCCTCTTTGGGAAAAATTCCTTTTTGAGACCATCGCGAGTATGAGAGAGAATAGAGCAATGCCATCGCTGGCTTAACAAGGTGCAATAGGCGATCATCGTGGTTTTGAGCTTCATAAGGGCGATGATTCTCATTTTAGGGTTTCATGAGCTATTTCTTCAGGGAAAGCTCTAGATATTTTCCAGGAAAAGTTAAAGGAGGGATCTGAGTTGTATACATTGATGAGTATATTGTATAATGATCATGTTTTGGGCACTTCAGGGTATGTCACAGGGAAGTGCAGGAGGCATGAAAAAATATTGTGTAACATATGCCCCCTAAAGCATGAAGGTAGAACAAGGAGTGATGGTTGAAATGCTTTACGAGCTTTGGCAAGGACAAGGATGCACACTGTCAGGAGACCTGCAAATCAAGGATGCATATACATATACATATTTGAGATTAAGACATGAATCCACGACATGGACGCAACCATCCAAATGATGAAGACTATATAAAGAGATCCATGGTATGGGCGCAACCATCCAGATAACAAGGATCAACATAAGTATTAAGTCTCATAGTATGGTCACAGCCATCCGTATAGTAGAAACATGTGTACAATCATGAATAACATAAACTCCATGCAGTCTGAGCCATAACAGACAAGACTCAGGGTCTTGCGCTCCAATCCAACCTGATCAATGTACGAATCCCAGCATGCGAATAAACGTGTTGAAGTTGAACATGCTAGAAAACCACCTGATTACCTCCCAATGATGTGGACGTTAACAAGTACGAGAGACACCAATATTGACAATGGCCCTCAAGGTACAACAATATAATCCGTGAATGTGATAATGAAGTTGAGGTCGAACATTCATGGAATCATCCAATAAAAGGCCAATGATGAAGATCTTCCGTCAGATGTGAAGAACTAACCATTAAGGCATGCCAGCTCTAAGGTATTAAAAGGGAGTTCCTAAGTCGTATTCCTGGATAATGAGATGAAGTCAACAAGAAGTGACCCGTCGAAGGAGGGCAATGATGAATCCCTCATCATCTACACGAAACAAGGAATAAAGTGGAACAATATTCAAGACTGTAGCAATGACTCAAACAATGTATAGGTAAATAACTGCATATTGGACTTCTCTTGAACATATTGGCGACACGAATTCAGAGTGTGGCAACGTTTGACTCATCATGGGACTAAAGGTCATGATGACATTATGGAATAGTCAAATGGGAGGCAAGATAGATTACCCAAACCCGGGAGAACAAGTGACTAAGTGAGGATATCCCAAACCCGACATGAGAGCAGAAAAGTGTCATGTTCAAGAGCGACATGCTACCTATACAAATGATGTCTCATCTTCATTTCCCCCTGCTATTTCTAGCGAGTACCCCAATTATTTTTATCTCAAGCTTGAAGGGGATAACATATGCTTGTCATGTAAGTTCATTCTTCGAATGAATCCATCCTAGTAATTTTTACGATCCCTAGGAAGGAGAAGCTCAGTCTCGTCATGGTGACAAGCCTTTCGTCGTAAAATTTTAACGAGTTCGACGAAAGAATAACTTTACATCTTTTCATGTTTAGAGAGTTTGAAAAAGAAATGAAAAAGAAAACTCCATCATGTCCCTTTTCGTAATTTGTGCCTCAAACCCGAAAAGGTAGAAAACAATATCCGAGGGAACCTCTTGACCATGTCGACCAAGGTGTACCTTTTTCGTAAATAGTCAGTCTCAGCATGAAAAAGGGGTAAATGTATATTGAGGTGGTGTCGATTCATTTACTTTAACGAGATCGAAACGATAAGTACTCGACAATCTTTTCAATTTTCGAGAGTCAGAAAAGAGCTAAAAGATGACTCCAGGGGGGTTTCTTTTTCGTTTATTTACGGAGTTCGAAAAAGAGATAAAATAAAACTTTGAGAATCAGTCAATAATGATCACTGTCCACATCGAAGGCACCTATAACTGCACATGAAACACACCCATCACTGATATTGAGAAAATATTAAAATATTACAAAAATATTTGACAAAATGACTTTCAAAACTTATAAATAGGCAAAAGTAATTTCATTTTTTACCATTTTACCAAATTGAGCTCTGAAAGTGATTTTGTGCCCTAATTTCCTTGATTTTCCAGTGGCTGCTGTAGGAGAACCGGGACACCATTTTACGAACCATTTGCGACATGTAAGAGCCTCATCCTTGCTCTTGCATTTCATTACTTTTTATGCAATTTTAAAGCTGGATTTCAAGTTTAAAAAGAGGATTTTTAAAATTTAGGTTGTCATCGACCATCGCGGGTATGGTCATCGAACCCACAATGGTCGCGTTAGAGCCCAAAAGCTCACACGATGCCATTGCATTGTTTTGAAAAACAGGCGCGATGGCACCGAGAGCTACTTTTAGAAATTAAAAACTCATTTTTAAATAAAAAAATGTTGATTTTATCCATGGAAAAAGCACTAAAAGGTGTTCATATGTTGTTTGTAAGAGAAATATGGTCGTAGAATGGAAAGAAAGAGGCCATGTCAAGGATCGCCAAGCATCTCAATATTCAACATGTATAAATGCTTTGAGTGATTGTGGCCTACTGAAATTCTTTCGGACACAGGGCTAAGGGCCGAGTGATCAGAGCAGTCACATGCTACCATGAGCATCACGCAATTTGATCGCTCTTTTAGTATTTTACACATTTTGTAGGCTTTGAAAGCCAAGTGTCTCGGAACACTCTATTTTTTTACATTTTGATGTAAACACTCTGGAAAACGTGATACACTCCGACAAACAATATATATATACATGTTTTATTTCTGCTTATGTGTTCGTAACATGATTCAATTTTACAAATGATGCAAATGTCTATCAAGAATAAAATTTGCTAATGCATCAGTTAATGTATTTAAATTACGTGGAATATGTTGATATGTAATGTAATCAAAATTTCTTTCCAACAATCTAACACGTAGATACATACGCAATATTTGTGGATTTCTTACTGAATAATGATTGTTTAATTGTAACACAACAAGCTGTGAATCCAACTTAACAACTAAATCCCTAATGCCAAGAGCAATTGCTTCTGACAAGAGTTCAATAACTGCACTATACTCAACAATATTATTGGTTGTTCAACCAAGGCAAATACCTTGTAAGTTAATCAGCTCGCCATTAGGGTCGTAGAGTACCCATGCTATGGAAGAGAGGTTCCATGTGCTAAGGCAAGCACCATCAAAAAACCAATGTAATGACCTAATGGCATCTGCAAACTGAGTGGAACACATGGTAAGCAGAAAAACATATGTCTGCAAAGCAAACAAACACACCAAAAAATCAAAATGCACACTAATGAATTAACACAATAATGTACAAAGTTATCATACAAATTTCATGCGTACTACTTTTTGAGATACAACCCATTACGGGGTTGTGACAATTCATTTCCATAATAATCACATAGCTCATAGGCACCTTTCTGTAAGACACGCTTGACAATGTAGGGCCCATGCCGCATAGGTTCGAACATGCCTGCCCCTAATTTATCGTTGGCTTGATTATAAAGAAGGACAATTCGCCTTCAACAAAAGTGCGAGGAGAAACGTTTGGTCAAAATGAGCTTTGACTCATTTCTTTTGAGATTCGATAATCATCACAACGATGCGACGAGTCTCGTCGAGTCTCTCAAGATATAGTAGCCGCTCCTCTTCAGGCGAGGTATTCAGAAGAATTTTGATAGCTAGCTTAAGCGAAGGGATTTCGCATTTGATTGGAAGAGTTGCCTCTAAACCGTACACCAACTGGAATGGAGTGAATCCAGTGGTCGTCTTAGCAGAGGTTCAGTAAGCCCAAAGAGCTGAGAAAATCATTAAATGCCAATATTTTTTGTGCTTCCCAATGGTATGTTGAAGCATAGTAATCAAAACCTTATTGACTGCTTCAACTTGGCCATTGGCCTGTGGATAATATGGAGTCGAGCTATCATGTTGAAGGCCCAACTGAGCAATTAACTCTGCCATCATGTGCTGACGAAAATGTGATCCATGGTCAGTCATGATAGCTTGAGGGACACTAAAACATGCTATAATGTGGTTAAAAAGGAATTGCGTGGCAGTAATACTGTCGGCATTGTATGTAGGCATTGCCTCAACCCATTTTGTAAAATAGTCGACGACGACAATGATATAACCATGCCCCCAGGCTGAGCGAGGGTTACATGTCATGAAATCAATGCCCCATTTGGTAAATGGGCCTATTAGTCCTTACAATCTCCTAGGCTGAAAAGGAAATCAACAAGGGTAACCTCAAACCACTTCAGCTCAGTAGATAGCCCTACTGAGCATGAGGGGGATCTCTCTAAGTCTCTTATTAGTGATATGACTTTAAAGCAAATGAATCTTAGGCTAGATATGTGTATTTTTTTGTTTGTTTGTGAAAATTTGGTTTTTTAAAGATTTGTTGAACTTAGGGTTTGGAGCCACAAGTAGGTCTAGGATGTGGGAATACAGGAGCAAACATAAGAAGGAGCTATATGTCAGAAGCCATGGTGTAATTTGAGTATTTTTCAGTGTAGCATAGAGGACATAGAGTGGAAGAAACTAATGAGCATAAGTAAACATGATTTCATTAGCTTAGGAAGACAAAACACATAACTATGAAAACTAGATAACAGAGCTTGAAAAACAAGAATTTTGAGTATTTTATCACAAGGCATCCATAGAAAGAAGAGATATAATGTAGATAAATATGTTTAGACCATGATAAAACAAAAAAAATGAAGCACAAGAACCATGAACTCACTAGGCTAGAGTTCCTTGAAAATAACTGCAACCTGTATCTGTATTAGCTGAAAGATGATTACAATGCAAGCCTCCTTCACAAAAAGTTCAAACCTCTTCTCTTGAGGTGAAATGATACTTATAGACTCTCCTAGACCACTTTCCCACCTTCAGGAGTCGAATTCCTTGGTGGAGGAACTGACTCCAAGATTCTCTCAACCAACAGGTGAGAGTGAGAAGGTGCAATTCAAACACTTCATGAAGAGTTTGTTTAGGAGTTTGCTTCTTTTATGAGGCCTAATAAACATAAAAAACAACCTATTATGTACATTTATTCATGCCTACATCACCTAGCCTTGTAACTAGTGCCATTACATAGATAATCTTGACTTTGACCAAGTCAGACTAGAAACTAGAAATTTTACATAGTGAAAATTTTCAAATAAAAACATAGAAAGTGTAGAAGCGTAGTGCCAACTTTGAGCTGCTTTTTAGGTGCCTTCCAGGGGTCAAAATGCAAATCTGAGAGAATAGTCAACTAGCCCTTCAAGTCTAGTTTCCATAACAGTTTGAATTTCTGAATTTGGAGCATAGTAAGACCTTCAAAAATCCATTCTCCCAAGGTCACTCCGGAAGCGTAGCGCCTATCAAAAAATGGTCCAAAATGCTAGTTTTTTGCCACTTTTTTGCATTTTTCTCCAAAACTAAGCCACCTCTGTAAAATCTGGGCAAATTGGTTTTCAGAGGATGTCAAGACCTTTCCTCAAATGGAGGTCTAGAGCAGCTAAATTTATGAACTCTGAGCAAAATTTTCCAAAAAACCCAAAATGCTCAGAATTTGCTCAAACTTGGAGGGAAGGTGTAAAAATAAGTTTTTTATAGGTTCATGGATTGTTCAACAAGCATCTCCAAGTTTCCCCCATCCTTTTGATCTTTTTTGGTCTCCTTGAGCTTTCTTTTAAGTTGTTTTACTTTGACATTGGCGATCATGTTTTGAGCTTGATAGTGATGCGCAATGTGTCTGAGCATTTGATTGTCTCTGTTTGCCTTCTCCAGGAGCTTCTCCAAGTGTTCATTCACCCTATTAAGCCAATATTATTTATCTTTATGTACCTCTAGGGCAACCCTTTCCTCTAGGTCAAGGTCTTCATTGAGCAAAATTTGTTCTTGTTCCTCTTGCAAAGTTTTCTTGAGGCCTCTTGTTCTTGGTATTTTCCTTTTTCCTCTCACCTTTGATGCTTCAAGCTCACTTGATGTCATTATCTCTTTACCTTTTTCTGACTTGCTGCATTAGATTAGATTTTTTCTTTTCTAGGATCAACTCTTTTGCTTTGAGTTGTCTGTTTTCCTATTCAAGGAATGATATAACATACTTTGCCCTTTCCATATTTATTGCCAGCTCCTTGATTTGGTAGTCCTTGTCCCTGACAGTCTGTCTCATGATTGAAGTTTGATCTTCCACCTCTAAATCAGTAAGCTCAAATTCGTGCTCAACTATCTCCTTATCCTTTGCTGCCAATTCCTTCTTTGTTGATGAAGAGGGCTTGGCCCCTTTCTCTTTGTGAGAAGAAAACACAAGCCTTTGCCCTTTCTTATACACTTTGGTCACCTCTGGCTTAGGTAGCTGAGTCTTCTCTGCTGTTTTGCTAGATGACCCCATCTCTGTTTGTTGTTTTGGTGCACTTGGGGACTGAGATGCTGCATTTACCTCATGCCATTTTAAAGTTGCTTCTAAGAAGGCTTCCCAAGCCATACCTCTCTCTGCCAGCTGATGGAGGACAATGGTTTTGATAAGATTGTGATGAAGCAAGCTTGGAGATTGCTCTTTGTCCTTTAATTGTATCTTTTCATACATTTTTGAAATGCTCCTAAACAGGTAATTACACATGTTGAGTGGCTTTTGAGATGTGAAGTGCATCAAGAGGCGAATATGATATGCATACAACCTGGAGAATCTACCTTCACAGGTAAAGAACCTCATGATAGTTTTCATTAAAGGGGCATATTTCTCTAGCAAATATCTGAAAGGCATGAGATGAGTATGTGTATCTCTGTATGGCGTCTTTAAGAAGGGCCTGTAGTTTTCAAGATCTAGATTCATTCCCTTAAACCAATATTCGCGATTGTCTGGTAAACTAGTTGCTAGTGAGATGGAGGCCACTGAGAAGCTAAAATCAATACCAACAATGACAACAATCTCTCCTTTCAGTTGTGTTGCTACCCAATTTGTCAGTTGCTCATAAAATCCTGCTTCACTTACCCTTTTACAGAATTCCAAGTAGTGAACATCTTCAAAGCACTGTTTGATGAAAGGATAGGAGTTGATTGTGTTGTACTCTGATGGCTCATATCTGAGAATCCTCCCTCCTTTGTGTTGTCTCTTTATTTCTGGCGAAGATTCAACCTCCATGATGACACAAAGTCCTAGCAACAGGAAGTGAAAATAGATGTGAGGTGTGAATGGAAATGGAGAGATTTTGACAAAATGATGGAAGGGGTTTTATGAAATATGAGATGACTTTGAAAACTAATGGAAATGAGTGAGGAAAATAGTGAAAAAGATGTTGTTGCTTGCAAGTGAGACCAAGAGGGTTTATGATGAAATTTGCCCAAAAGAACAATAGGAATGAGACAGGGTTTTGTTTTTTCAGTGTTTAAACTTTGTTTGGAGGTGGATGAACTAGTCAAAATGACTCATCAGACATGTGTGCAGGTGTAGGATATCAATTTACATGTTTTGGAGATAAAAAATTATGATGACCATTTTTACCCTAGCATTTCCCATGAAAAATTTGCTATAAACCCTAGCTGGAGAAATTATTGACATGGAATGAAATTTGGAAAGCAAAAGATAGAGGGTAATGGTGTACTTACTTGTTCCTTAGCTTTAGAAGACAATTAGACCAAGCTTGCAAGCAAAAATTTGGAGTTTGGAAGAATTTGGGTGAGTTTCGGGGTAGTGTGTCTTGCGCGCAATGCAGTGTTCCTACGCATAACGCAGTTCACAGAAGCATAGTGCAGTGTATCTACGCGCAACACCTCCAATTTTTTTCTATTTTCTCCTAGGGAAACAAGTTTTTTGCTTTTTTGGGTGAGTGGGATCGATGATGAGGACTGAATGGGATATGAATGAAAGGGTTATGAGTCTTTTTGAGTTTATGTAGGGGAAATTTCCTCACTTTTTCAAAAAGGAAAAGAAACCTACCCTCCTTTGTGAATTGATTTCATTTTATGAAGACAGATTTTACCTTTACCATTGCAAATGTGCTTTTGCTTTCCTGAGTGCTGGAGCTTCCTTCTTTTGAAACCTTTAATGTCATGAGAATATGAAAAGTGTGTGAATAATCATGATCAATTCTTCAACAGTTGCTTTGTCATGTTTGACTTATTGTTGGTTTTTTTATGGAAATGATGGACCTTGGAGACCCTTGTGGCCTAATGGATGACCTAAGACCTAATGGAATGATGATGATGACTTGACCCATTTTCATGGTGAAACCTTCATAAAGTATGATAAGCGACCAACATGAGTGAAATTTCAAACAATGACTTCATCTTTGGATTGACCATACAATGACCAAATTTGCTGTGTAAATCTAGTAACAAAAAACTTTGATGGTGAAAGCCTGAAAAAACATGGTAAAAGCATTTTTGATCCAAGTGACAGGCTAACAAGACTGACACTAACAGGGCCAACGGTAATTACTGGGTGTAGGGGTGCGGGAGGGGCGCATTGTTTGCGGTTTAAAACCTGGCATTCGTGGCATTTTTTGACAGCTAGAATGCAATATTTGAAGATAGAAGGCCAGAAATAACCAGTGCGAAGGATCTTCTGAGTAGTGGCATATCCAGACATATGACCACCATAGGCACCAGAGTGGAAATCATTTAGGACCCACTCAGCTTCTTCAAGGGTGAGACATCTACGGAGGACAAAGTCCACACCGACCCGATACAAGGTATCATTGAGGATCCGATAGGGTTGGGACTGATGCCGGATCTGGCGTCGGTCTGAGTAAGACAACTTAGATCGGAAGGTCTGGGATTGGAGATAAACAATAATGTCTCCATACCAGGGGTCAAGAGCGTTGATCAGAAACAATGTTTCATTGGGTATCTATTCAGTACAATCGGTTGGGGTGCTGGCCGACGGAAGAGCACATATTAACTCGGAAAAGACGAGTGATTTCTTTGATTTGGTAGCAGTGAACTCCAAATCAAACTCCTATAGGATGACAATCCATTTGGAATATTTACCCTCCAATAACTGACGAGTTAGTATATAAGTCATGGGGTTGCAATCAGAAATCACAGTGGTTTTCCTTAAAAGGATATAGTGGCAAAACCTTTGGACGACATGAACCGTCACCAAAGCAAGCTTCTCGACATGAGCATAACGGGACTCAATATCAAGAAGATTCCAGCTCAGACAATAAACCACGTGTTTGTTTCCATCATCATCGTCTTGAACTAACACCATAGCAATAACGTTATAAGTTGCAGCCAAATACAGGAAATAATCACGGCGATAATTGGGGGGATGGAGTAAAGGAGCACTAATCAGGGCTTTCTTTAAAGCATCAAAGGGTTCTTGAGCAACTTTATCCCAAATAAAAGGGATCACTTCTTAAGTAAGCGAGTATATCCTTTAGCAAGTTCAACATAGTTTGGGATAAATCAACGAAGAAAATTAGTTTTTCATTGCAAGCTCTGCAATTGCAGCAGTGATGAAGGAAGGGGTAGATTGAATATGGCCTCAAATTTCAAGGAATCAATCCGAATCCCTTCACGAGACACGACAAAACCTAAGAGACGGCCGGAATTGACACAAAACACACATTTGTGTGGATTGAGATGGATATTATAATGTCGACATCGTAAAAAGATAGCTCTTAAGTGATCTGGATGGTCACGACATTTAGCCGAATGAGCAGGAAAATCGTCAAGGTATGACTAAATAATATGTCAAATGTCATGGAATGCATAGGACATTGCTCGCTGAAAAGTGGCACCAACATTCTTCAGACCAAAAGGAATATTTTTGTAAGTGAAGGTACCCCAAGGATAGATAAAGGTTGTTTTATGTTGATCGACGGGTGAAATGTTAATTTGGTTATAGCCAGAAAAGCCATCCATGAAAGAAAAAATCTCGCTCCCTGCACATTCGTCGATGATCTAGTCAATGAAGGGAGTAGGATAATTTTCTTTTGGACACGCGCGATTGATATCGTGGTAATCAACACAAACACGTATTGTGCCCTGCTTTTTAGCAACAGGGACGATATTGGATACCCAATCCGTCAATGGAATAGGATAAATGAAACCTACTTTCAAAAGCTTCTCTACCTCTACTTTGATAGCATTAGCCTTTCGAGGGTGCATAGGGCGAAGCCACTAGTGAACAGGCTTACCACTAGGATATGTCAGGATCTCACGCACCACTATGGATGGATCAATACCAGGAATCTCCTCATATGACCAGGCAAAAAATTCTTGGAATTATTTAAAAAGCTGAGTATCGATCTTGATCTCATCTGGAGAACAAGAAACCCTAATATGGATGTTCTTGACAATTCCCAGTTTAACATAAATGTCAATAGGCATTGTAATAGTGATGTTTCCCATGTTACCCTTCGATAAAATTTCATGTACCCAAACAGGCGTTCGAAATGGAGGTGTGAATGGATGAGAAATAGATGCTTTAGGACAAGAAGGCATCTCAACGAGGCGAGGGAGAAAGGAAGAACGATGATGTAGACTGTTCCCTGGAACTTCCTCTAGAGACATGACCTCCATGATACTCTAGTTAGTGGGGAATGTCTCGTTCAAGGGATCTGGAGAAACCCAAGAACCAATCCAAGGGGATGGAACATAAGTGTCGAGGTTTACATTGAAGACAAAATAACTTTCTGAAGTGGCCATCGAAGCTAGAACAATTTCTTGATAATTTATCTCCAATGGACTTAAAGGCATAGCCGTGCGAAAATAATCAATTTGATCTTTGGAAGGGATAGTGAAAGGATCCGTGGAATTCGAGATCATATTAACTGAATTAACATGCGGAGGTGGGAGAGTAAAGGTACCCATTAAAGCGGAGTCTTTGAAAATACTAGCGACCACGATCTCGTAAGGAATCTCAATATTTCCCACATAAGGCACATTATTATTGGACGAACTAGAAGACAAGAAAGAAAGTTGATCAACCATGACGATTTTTCCTTCATCAGGAAAACAAAGTACATGGAACAAATAAGACACTACACAAAACATGGTGTGACTCCAGCTTCACCCAAGAAGAAGGTTTTAGTTGAGATTGACATCTACAACTTCTACTTCTAATTCAATAGTCTTGTCTTCCAACGTAATCGGTAAGTTCGTGAGAATACCGTAAGGTCGTGAACCTCTACCGTCAAAGGCTTCCAAGGTGTTTGGATATTGGTTAAGAGGAGGAGAGCCATTGGCTTTCCAACACGAAACTGACATGATGTAGGTCGAAGCACCTTCATCAATAACCATTCGATGAATCATCTTTCCTTTGATAAGGACCTGGATCAGAAAAGCGATATGATGAGGCAGATGAGGTACATGATTCTCTAGATCAAAAGTAATCAGACTCAAATCATAAGGATCAATAGCACCTATAGCAAACAACAGTGATTTCCACTGTGTTAGACAAGATTGAAGAACCTCCAAGGCAAACATTGCCGAAGGTGCCTGAGCTAAATCCTCAAAAATATTGTAATGTTGCGCAACTCTGTCATTCAGATTATAAGATGACTTTCGAAGAACACCTTTAGGGGGTGTTCGGATGACAATCTCACCATTAGGGAGATCGATATGGAGTGGACCAGATGAAGTAGAAGTAGAAGGAGCATCATGGGCTTTTTTCTCCGTAGTATGTTTAGATTTAGCTTGATAGTCTTTGTTTCGAGTAGCGATTGAGATAGGTGATGAACCTTGCATCATGAACACCTGGGAACTTGAGGAAGCAGAAAATTGAGGCTGGTCTACCAATTGGGTCTGTTGTGATGGAAACAATTCTTTTAAGATAGTTGGGGTCCCTTTTAGCAAGCGACTAACTTCAGATCGTCGGGAACAATATTTAGTGTAATGATCCTCCTCATAGATTAGGCAAGGGTACTTTGACTTTCTTTGAGAAGCGTCATGAACAGAAGATTTAGGAGGGTCCTGTTTTGCGGCATTGGCTTTGGCCTTACCTTTGCCTTTCTTTTTACCTTTGGAACATTTATCTGTTGTGGTAGACTGGATAGCATGTACCTCAGAGGTTTTACCAGGACTGGATGAATTCTTAGAGGGATTATTGGAACCAATGTTCGAGACCCTTTTTTTCTTCGAAGAAGCTTTCATGGGAGTCTGAGACATGGAACCAATCACACCGTCAATAGGTGGTGTATCTGAAGACTTCGATGTTCTCAGATCCGATGATGGTCTCGGAGCATCGAGTAACATCTCATACAATGTGCCAGATTGTGAATAGACGAGGTCTAAATACTGAGCACGAGCGATAGCTTGTTCTTCAGTAACACATCCACCCATGGCTATGTCCTTAGAAATCTTGTTGATGAATGATTTTGTGAACCATTCTGTCAACAACTCATCAATAATTTCAAACTCGATGAGGCGACGCCTATGTCTCCATTCATGGATGTGATCAGAGATGTGTGTCACAGTGTCTTACTTTAGTGATGTAAGCAGATGGGTGCCAGTTTCATAGTGAACCGGTAGCTGGAAATGAGTAAGAAAATCCATAGAAAGAGATTTGAAGTCACTGTATGTACCTCGAGGCAATTCTATGTACCACTTGGAGGAAGAACTTGTGAGAGTTCTTTGAAAGAGTCGAAGATGGATAAAATCATCAACGTACTAATTGGAGGAACACCAGAGGTGATATGTCATCACATGGGCTTGCAAATCCTCCTTCGCTTTTCCCTCAAATTTGGGGAAATCACTTAGAATATTTGATGGAACTGGAGGCCAGCATGGCGAACGGAGAATGGGATCATTCGTGAGCCTAGAAATATCGGGGAGTTCCAATGTAGCCAAGAAAGGAAATTGCATGTTAAATGGTATATAGGGTTTTTGAGGAGACCCAAATTGCAGATTCCATCCTTAATGGTAAGGATTTTCCCCCCATAGTGGTGGAATTTGTCCATATGGAATCTGATTTTGTCCCCAATGAGGGTTACCTTTCCCATAAGGAGGATTCTGTCATGGGTAGGTTTGAAACTACCCGCTCATAGGCCGCTGATGAACATTGTATGTGGCATACGGGCTATAAGGCTGTTGAACCTGCTGACCCTGGACGTAATGATTTTAAACCAGCTGATGTAGGGGCTGACCCTGACCTTGCAAAGGTTGACCTCGCTAATATGCATATAAGGCTTTCCACTGCCAAGGATGATCTTGTTGCTGCAAAGGCTAGCTTTGCTACTGTAAAGGTTGGCCCTACGGCTGCAGGCACTGGCCTTGTGAGGACAAATCTTGGGAGGACTGCTGAACAAACTGCATCTGCAGCTGCAAAGTTTGTTGTGACTGTTGCAAAGGATGCCCTTGCAGTTGTAGCAGTTGTCCTTGCGGTTGCAATGATTGCCCTTGCTACTGCAAAGATTGCCCTTGCCGCTGCAAAGGTTTCCCTTGCTGCTGCGAAGGTTGTCCTTGCTGCTGCAAGGGTATCTGGAAAGTTCCTTGGGTGATACCCTGAGGGTATTTATAATTCCTGAATTGAATCTGGCCATATCCACCAGGCACAGTGGATTGGCTAGGATGAACATAAGGCTGAGCTTGATGGATGTAAGGTGGATTTACCATAGCTTGAGAACCATATGGGACATAAGTTGGTTGGAATGGGACCTGAGCCATATATGGCTGCTGGTATTGGACATTTCCTGACTCAGATGGACCAAAAGGGTTAGGAATAATGCCATAAAAGGGTTGATTTATTTCAACCACGTGAGTTTGTAATCCACTCACACTGGCTTCGCTAGACATCATGGGGATATTTGTATCTTGCCCCCCAAGTGGTGGCACAGTCTGTCCACTCATTGGAGAGGTAGAAGAACTTATCGAAACCTGCCCTGAGATTGTCAGTTGAACTGGAAGAGTCAGCTGAAACGACAAGACAGGTTGAGACAGAATGGTAGGTTGAAATGGAACTGAAGTGACTGCAGTTTGTACAATCGGTCGAGAGGTCATGTTCTAAATGAACGAACCTGATGTAGGCATAGCACCAGAAGACTAGATGGTGTTTTGATACAATGATGAGGCACTGGGATTGCCTGAAACCAACTGAGTTAGATAGGTATAACCATGCGACAATATGGGCTCACTAATTTCAGGATAAGAGAGAGACGAGACTCTTCCTATAAAAGGGAAACGTTATGGAGGGAACTCGTATCCATGATCATCATCTATGTGAGGAGTGTGTGTAGCGGAAACTTCCAAATGACCCGAAGAGGAGATTGGGATCTCGCCTTCTGACTCCATGGATGGAAAAAATCAGCAACAAGGAACTGGAGATGTATGAGGAGATAACTCCAAAGGACTACCAGGTCGATCATAGTGGAGATATCACAACAAGATCGAACAATGGGTTTGGTGGATAAAGAACCAGTCTTGGCAGACTTTCTGGAGTCTGCGGACTCTTGGGTGTCCAGATGGGATTATTAGAGGAATCTAGATCATATTCTTGTGGTGACCAGGAATCTAATGGAGGCAGACGAGAAGACAAAGGTTGGATGCCCAGAACAATTCCAAGTTCAACACCTTGATCATCAAGCGACTAAGGAAGTTTTGGATGAACTCCTTTGGAGGACCCTTCAATATCAGACAATGAAGGGGAACTATGAGATGGACTCTATCGTTGAGCCACGATGGTTTACCCTCAACGGAAAAAGGGAAGGATACAAATTGATTAAGGCTTTAACAATCTTGAAATTAATAGGGAATTACTCAATATGGTCTAAGAAGAAACTGGTTGGGATGTCATGTTTACCGTGGGTAGTTATATTTTAGAAACAAAAACAATGCCTTTTCATCTTTTAAGAGTCAATAAAAGGGTGAAAAGGTGACTCTAGTTGCTTTCAATAGTTTTGCGAGCGTGAAAGGACGAGTTGATTGATGATCTATTCAAATTTAAAGAGTAAAAAAAGATCAAATGACTACTCTGGTGAATCTAGGTAAAAGGAGTACCAAGTAACCGTGAACTGCAATATACACCTCATACAATAAATTGACCAAGGACTTGACGTACATGCAGGCAATCTCCCCGAATGCTGTGTTTGGTGTATCACATTTACAGGGTGGCAGAATCAGCTTCCTATGGATAAAGGATTGCAACTTGGAGGGGTCTCCCTTTATATACACGACAGTACGGGGAGCACAAGTCTGTGCTAGAATTGTCTAATGCCGAAGATAGCGACAACTGTTAAGTTTTGAAGACGCCGGAACACGTCTCTAACCTAGACAACTAGATACGATCGTTAATGCTTCAAATGCTTCTTAGGTTAATTGGTATATTTTAAAGTTGATCTTGTAATTATGTCTCAATTTCAAGGCCTTAACGATGTTTATTCTTCCTAATATGCAAACTAGATGATGAAATTAAATCTTTCAATTCGATGAAGGCTAGCTATGAAGGGAAGGAAATCACTCAAATCACACATGCAATATGCATCTATGACCATCTTCGAATGAAAAATTCAAAAGATGAAATCTAATCCCTCATATGATAAGCAAACGCAATTCGAAATCCTAAATCAAAATCTCTAAGATAAAATGATGATTTTTCTTTTCTCTTTTCAAGATGCAACAAACGTAATCTAGTGCAAAGGGAAAGAGATTGCAGGCAAACCAAGAAGTATGAAAATCACTTTCAAATCAATGATTCGAATGCAATGCAAAATGTTCCAAAAACTAAGAAATGAATTTCACTTTCACTTTCAGTTTGGAACATAAACAACTTCAAAGAAAACACTTTCTTTTGATCCAATGAAACGACTGAATTGTAATCTATCATTTGTCCTGTTACCACCCAGGTTGTTCCCTATGACTCCCAAGGGAATACGGCCGGGGTAACCACTAACCAATCTTTGGATCACTGTCTCTAGCCAAACTGTGATCAGAGAGGGCTCTCTCTTTATGATTTGTAACTGTTTATGATAGGGTTTTAGGCTAGCTATTATGCACAGGTTTTGTTTATGTTTTGGTTGAAGAGTTTCTTTTAGGTCTTATGATGTAGTATTCAAAGAGTCAAATATCATTGGGCAATGGAGTCTATGGCTATATAGGTGTCTAGAAACCTTGAGGTGAACTGGTGAAACTTACAGGGCCATTTGGATACTTCATACAACAAAATTTTTGTTTTATAACACGAACAGGTGAAAAAACCAGTGAAAGCAATTAAGAATTTTCACTAAAGTATTCGAGTATTTCCACCAAATAGGTATGAGAAACAGATAGATGCCTCAGGAGCAAAACTGGAATCCCTGGGGATGTCTATCACTGTAAAAGATATAGTTTTAAAGTGCAGCAATTAAGAATTACACTTCATTCACTGTATCTGAAGAAAACATGGATAATAGCTCAGATTGAGTTCAGGGTAATCAGTGATTAAATCCTGGAACTATTCTTCTACTTTGCTATTAAGTGTAAAACATTTAGACAATAAAAGAGAACAAAAGACTCGAAAACATGTAACACATAGATTTAAGAAAGACTTATTGTTTTATGAAACACTCTGGAATCCCGCAACATCCACCATTCATCACAATGCATCAAGGTACACCAAGCTTCGGAAATTCCATTCACCCTTTGTATTATTTCTCTGAGAGTTTTACAGCAAATGAGATGCCCAAAATGAAAATAACAACAACCCCTTCAGCTTCTGCGAGGGGTGAATATATACTTGCGATTCTTTACAAAATATCTGAGTTCTAAGTTATCTCAGACTTAATATTCTCACCAACTTTTGAGATATTATTATCAGAAATTTATTACAGCATTGAATACAAAATAAAGGCATCTTAATGTTCTGTCAGAAGATATTTTGGCCTTTGGGATCTGCTGAGTCGGTTGAGATACTTTGATTAAATGCTGGAGAACCCGACTTTATGGCTTGTACGCTGTATTCTGGGTTTGTCACCTGTGATTGTGACTGCTGCTGTGGTGAGTAAATAGCTCTGCTGAATTGGCTCAGCATCTGTCTCTTCCTTGTAGATTTTATCTATCAAAGTTCAGCCTGTGCATGACTGCCCATAAACTGGAGAAAAAACCAACCCTACAGGTTCGGGCCTGATAAGATTACCTGTGTCAAATTCCTCCACTCTTCCTGTGTGGGCAATTGGTGTCTTACGATTGCCCCCAAAGTTTCATCTGCCTCTGTATACTTAAAGAAATTTGGTGGGGTATCAAACAGGTGATCAATTTCATTCATAATAAAGAACAGGTTA
Source organism: Pinus tabuliformis (assembly GCA_031772625.1). NCBI lineage: Eukaryota > Viridiplantae > Streptophyta > Pinopsida > Pinales > Pinaceae > Pinus > Pinus tabuliformis. The sequence continues at coordinate 706,419,613 of CM062820.1, forward strand.
TCCACCCTATCATACAAATTCTGCCCTGTTGCTGGCCCTGTTTCAGCTGAGGTACTGGGTTGTTTTGCTATTTGTGCTGCAGCATGCGCATCAACCCTTTTGATGTAATTTTCCAGGGTAAGCAGCCTTCCTACACTGCTTAATATGCTGGGGAGGCCTCTGTTTTGTAATGCCACAAATCTGTCCAGGAATTTGTTGATCTCGGTCTGCATATCCTGTGTTCTCCTCTCCAGCGTTCCAATTAGGCTTCTTAGTGTCAAGACTCTTTTAACTACTGAGATTGTTTCAGTCCTGTTGGTAATTCCTATTGTGGCCAGCTGAGAGCTTGTCTTGTTATTTAAAATATTGATCATTCTGCTGGCCGCCGCATCTGGCATGTGGCCAAGGCTTGCTCTTGCTCTCTGTACCTCCCTGTTTGCCTTCGTGATGAGTGCTATTTGCTCATCCATAGTCTCAATATACTGCCACTGATTGGTGATGGATCGACCAATGTTGCCCCAGAGGACTGCTTTCAATTCTGCTGTTACTTTTTCTAGTGCAAGCTCTTTTTCTAGTTCAGCTATTCTCTTTTTTAGAGCTTTTACCTCTCTTTCCTTTGCTGCCTCATTCTGCTTGCTTTTGTCAAATTTTTCATTCACCTTGGCCAAGATTTTTTGACTTCATCAAGCTCTTTCATTTGGGATTCAAGGACTTGGATTTCAGCCTGCAGCTTCTGCATATCCAGAGTAGGAGTCTGCTCTGTTGTTGGTGTAGTTGTTGCTGTAGATGGTGCTGTAGGCCCTGTCTGTTGAGGAGGAGGAGTAGTTGTTGGCTGGACTTCCTCAAGGTTGATTATCACCGGAGGAGGCTGGGAGGGTTGGCCTCTTCTTTTTGTTTCAAAGCTGTCTGTAATGCTGCCTTTGCAGCTTCTGATTGTCCTAGCTGGTCTTGAGTCCGAACCAGCTCCTTGTACAGGGATATCAGTAGGTCTGTAGCATCCTTTTCCTGCCTTTGCTGGGCAACTTCATCTGTTTGAGGATGGATGGTAGCTGGGAGCTTGATTTTCTTTCTTAAGGCCGCCATGTCTGCATCCCTTAGCTTCAAGAGTTCTTGGATGCCTTTAACATCTTTAGGATCATGTCCTATTTCTATAATTACCTCTTCCAAGGACTTGATCCTGTTGTCCTTGGCTTGTGATGATGCTCTCTCCAATTCTAGCTGAGAGGCTGTATTATCCAGGCTGCTCTTCAATTTATAATTTTCCAATGTTTCATCTGCCAAGGAGGCATACACCATTTCACCAGTTTGTTTATGCAGTTCGATCTTATCCATAGGGTGTATGTCTTTAGCCATAACCTCCATGTTGGTTCTTAGATAATCCGAGGTAGATTGAGGATGCAGTGTTGTGGGCATGAAGTGACTCATGATCATCTTGCCTTCACTTACATCAAAGGCAGACATGAGTCTTTGCTGATTGGTAGGAGCCAGGTTCAGCAAATGATTGTACAGCTGTACTTTAATAGGATCACTTCTCCTCTTAATGTCAATAAATTGTTGTTTGATGCTTGACTGTCCTTCTCTGTGCTGGCTGGAGGAGCTGACCTCTCCTCCCATAGCTCTATCATGTTCATGCTGGAATGAACTGGCTGACACTTCTCGGCTGGGTGGGCCCATGCCCATTGCTTGCCTCACTGCTATGTCATCCTCCGGAAAGTCATTTAGTCTTTGTCTTTTCTCTCCCCGATTGATGGATGAAGTCAGGGGAGTCTCTCTATCTCTTTTCCTGGTTAAGTCCTCCTTTTGTGGGGTTTGGAGGACCGAGGTATCAACAGTAGTCTCTGCCCTAGGAGGCACTATTGTCTGAGCCTGTTGCTCAGTGGAGCTTGGAGCCTCAATCACTTTTTCTTGCTGCAAGGGCTGCTGTTCACTATATTGTACCTCTTCTTGTTGCTGCCCTTGTTCCTGCTGCTCCATCTCTTCTAGCTGCTGTAGCAATGTATCCACTTGTTCTTCTGTCAATGGGGGTGGCTGCTCCACCTGCTTCCCTTTATCTTGACTGGCTGTTGTGGTGTTTTCCCGGCAGCTTGCTGCTGTGTTGTTGATGATGTAGTAGCTGCTCCAAGCTGCTTTTTGTATGAGAGGGGAACCTGTCCACAAGTTTCTAAGTCAGCTTCCTTTTGAATGTTTCTAGCCTCTCTTTCTAGTAGCTCTTCATTAGTAACTTCCTCCTCTAGGGTACCCTCTTCCCAACTTGATGCATTGGCATACTGTTCAATCTCAGGTTGTCTCTTGTGTGCATAGCTACCCAATTTAAATTTTATCCTCCTGAGGGAGACAGAATGATTGGGGTCATAGGTATCCATTCAAAGCTGGTTTGCAGTTTGAGGCCCTCCAGGATACTGTCTGCCTCTTTCCCCCCTCCTCTTTTCTATTATATAGGAAAGGACCCAGCTGGCTCCTCACCTTTAGCTGTGACTTCTTGTTCTTGCTCTGAAAATGGAGGTAGTCTGAGTTCCCAAACTGTCTGAAATATTCCAAGGCAAAAAGCCTCATGGGGACATACCTTGGCAACCTAAAAGGGGTCAACTCACAGCCATATATTCTGATGACTGTGTGGTTCTGGTAGAGGTACCAGTTACCAACGCTGTAGGATTTATTCAAATGGAGAATTCTTCTCATGTCATCAGTTAGTCTAGGAGGAGGAGTACCATGCAATACTGTCATGACTGGATAAATGAATAAGTCAATAAACTCAGTGTATGTGTAAGGTGATACAGAGGTATGATGAAAAACAGAAGTCCAGAACACAACTGACCTTGGACTTCCCTGGGCATTGAGTTGCTTCAAAGGAAAAGAGAAGGTGGCTGGCAGATAGAACAAGAATAGATGGTGTATATATGAAGTATACCTGAATAGTCTTTCCCTCTTCAAGTTCATAAACTGCTCATGGATTTTATCTGCAATGTAGGTTGCATAGTCATAATGTACAGCTGGGGGTTTACCAGGAGAGAATATAGACAGCATTGCCATTAGGCTATCATCCACATCCTCCATCCCCCTGAATCCTAGGACATAACTGATTAAATCCACTAACATCCTGCCCAAATCATTCAAGTAGTGATACCCAATAGGAGGAGTTCTGATGGTGTCAGAGCCTGGCCTTACAAACAGCTGATTAATCTTAATGATTTGGTCACCTGACAGCTTGCTCCCTTTGTTTATCAAATCCTGCATATGGAGGGGGGTCAATTGCTTGGCAGTATGGAAGTGCAACATCTCATTAATACTCTCTGAGGTGATGTGGAACAAGACTGAGCCTGTGGGGCTGATGACAGCTCTTTGGTTTGGGTCATAGCATTCCTGGCAGCTGTAGATCAACTCTGGCATAGGATTTACTTGGGGAGGTTGTAGATGGGCAAGTTTGAGTCCCAAATTCCCAGGATGTCTGCCCCACTCATGTGCTGGGCTTTCAACTCGTTCATCATCTGGATATTGTATTTGGATCCCATAAGGAACCAGTCCAGCATTTGATAGTCCATGTCTCCCAGGGCTTTCCATGCTAATTCCTGGTGAGGAGCATTGAGGGGCTTGATATTTAGAGCAATAGGAGTCTCCATGGCCTTCTTCAAAGTTCAACAATTGTAGGTAGATAGTTAAATGGAAGCAACACAGAATAGAAGTGTTTTTCTGTAAAAACAGTTTGTTTCTCAGAGACCAGAGGAGGAAATTACACAACAGCAGTTGAAATACTGTTTGTTTCAGGAGCAGGGCTTCTCTATGGTCTCACTGTGTCCTCTTTCAGCGGGTGAATTGAGCTTAACAAGAAATTAGCCGGGAATACGCAGTGAATGTTGTTTTTGAGCGAAATTACAGCTTATTAAGGCTCGGCTGGTGTCTTTGGGCTTCACAATTGCGAATGTGGACGTGCAGAGGGAAATGGCCGGTGAAAATATAATTTTTAAGGTCTCCTTAGCCTTCTGAGTAACTTCAATTTCAATAACAGGCGTATGGAGGGCAGAAAACGATAAATACCTGTTAATTGACGAACAGAGGTCGCATAGGCATGCACGGTTGGGGCTCTGGAGGTCGCCTTGGTCAATTGAGCAGGTTGGCAGAGTTTTAGGACGTAAACGCTCATGCAGAGAAAACAGTGGAGAAATGCGCAAACAATGGAAAAATAGACGTTTTTTGGCTTAATATGGGATTTTTTTATGATTTTGGCGCTTTTTAGTGATGACGTCAGCATGACGTCATTGGTGGGTCAAGGTGAGGTGACGTCAGCTGACGTCATCGGGTGACGTGTCAATACACTGTTGGTCCATGGGGGCGATGAGGTGGTAGCCATGTCAGCGGCCAGGTGGACGAATAACAGGGGCGAGGACAAGCGGACGTGACGTGGCGATGCATTGATGGGAAACAGGTGGCGGTTAGGACCGTAGCGGTTACAGTTAGGGCTGGCCGCTACGGTCTCTCGGGGCGGTTTAGGTACGGTCTCAGAACTGTCAGACCCGGCTCCGAGAGTCCTTAACGTTTGACGCGTGGCCTGCCCGTGACGTGACGCAACGTCACTTTCTCGGGCGGTAAAAGACCAGCATGGGAGCCCCTCCGATATCATCGCGGATCGTCGGATCATTGGGACTTGATCCGACGGTGGGCGGAGCAACAACATGCTCGGGTTATATGCGCTGGCAAAACTTTGGGTTGTGGGTTTTTAAATGGTTTTTCAATGTTTTTCATAAAATCAAACTATGCGCTAACCCTTTGGAAATGCGCCAGAGGCGGGTTTTTGACTTTGGGTAATTTTTGCAAAGGTTTTTTAGGGGTAAAAGAGGGTTTACAAGGGTTTTTCAATGCAAATGGTGGTTTGAAGAGCAAGTTGGTTTGTAGCAAGGGGGAGTGGGTGGGACAGGTTCACCACCAAAGTGACCAGAGGTCATTTTGGTCCCTTTTGAAGAACATATGGCTATAATGCCAAAGGAAGGGGTATTTATAAGATTTTGGGGCTTTATACACCATAGTGTTAGTATTATTAGGGGAAGGGTAAGATAAGGGAGCTATATAGTAGAATTAGAGGTTAATATGAATGAGGGGAGCAAATGAAGGGGATTTTACTGAGTTTATGTAAAGTTGATTTAGTTTTGAAAGTAGATCAAAATGAAAAGATCTTAGACAAGAAATGTGGCTTCTGAAAGAACAAGAACCATCATAAAACCATGATCTCTCTTCATAAATCTCAGCTAAAGAAAGGGAATGTTAGTAATGGAATGAAGGGGGAGAGGAGGTTAGTCATGCTCCTTGCTGTAATTTGATGGAATTCACCACTTTGTACATTGATAGATTTTTGCCTTGGCAAAACACCTCTTGACATGTGTGAAATGGTGAAAATACCTTTTCTGCAACCACAAGTGCTTACCCAGCTACTTTCCTAACATTTTTTGTTTCTCCTTAGAGGGTGCATTTAGGCTTGCAAACCCTTACTTGCCTTTTCTTTTCTTTGGCTTTTTCTTATTCTTTTCTATCTACTTCTACCCTTATCTCTTCCAAGGTCCCAGATTAAGCTGTTGGGAACCTTTACTTCTCTACCTAAACTACTTGTCTGCCAAGATTAAACAGTTTGGACAGACTTCTTTCTCTATTCTATAACTCAAAATTGAAACATGGCATGATCCAGTTTAAACTGTTGAATCATCCACAAAATTGAAATAAGGTCCTCAATATTTGAAACAGATTACACACCTCTTGTTCTCTGGGAAATATGGGATCTTTGTTATACCAAAGCAGAGCATATTTGGACTTTCCTTGGCCAATCATGAAATATGAAACCTATTAGTATAGGTATCCAACAGTGGCTCCACATGGGGATGGTTTTTCTTTTGAAAGACCAAGAACAGCAGGTCAGATCGCCTTGTTCCTTAGCTGCCCATCCCAGTCTTTGAAATTTGCTGCAAAAATGTGTCAAAATTGTGTGCTTTTTTCTTGGAAGACCTCTGATTCTACTTGCCTCTAGCTGGTTGGTGAATCACTTGGAAAACTGTATTTTACAATCTAACACAGAAAATAATATGTACATCTGCATATATACAATGAATCCTTAGTTTCCATTCATGGGGAATAGTCAAAGTAGTGCTTCAGCATCCTGCCATTGACAGGACCTTCATCCAAGTCAGTTTCAGTCAGACTTTTAAGGAAGTAAGTGTTGTTACCTTGTACGGCTTGGATAGCAAATGGTCCTCTCCATAAAGAGTCAAACTTTCCATGTTTTCCTTTCTCTTCTCTTCTTGCATCCCACTTTAAGACTTTGTCCCCCACATTGAAATCTTCTGCTTTGGTTCTCTTGTCAAAGGCCTTTTTCAGTTTCTCTTGTAATATCTGCACTCTGCTGAAAACTTGTTCTCTAGTTTGCTGTAAAACAGATTGTCTGATTGATCCTCCTTTGCATATCATTTGGCTCTGCTTGGCTCTCTTGCAGAAGTTTCATAACCGGCACTCCTAGTGATGAAGGAAATTTGGCTTCTAATCCATAGACTAACTCATATGGGCTGGTCCCATAGATCTTTTTGTTGTTAGTCTATCTGCCCATAAAGCATTTACTAGTTTCTTATGCCAGTTCTTTTTGTTCTCTTCCAGCACTTTCTTTATGATGTTTATTAAACTTTTGTTTGATGATTTAGCCAGGCCATTTCCTTGAGGATAGTAAGCTGTAGAATGGCCCAAAGTAATGTGAAATTTATGGCAGAAGTTCACCATTTTCTTGGATCTGAAAGCAGCAGCATTGTCTGTTATTATCTTGTCTGGACAGCCAAATCTAGCCAGTATATTGTTTTCCAAAAATTGAATAATTACTGAATCATTTGCTTGTCTGCATGGGGCAGCTTCAATCCACTTGGTGAAGTAGTCTGTTGCTGTTAAAATCCATCTGTGTTGCCCTGAAGATGAGGGATGAATTTCCCCAATGAAATCCAAGCCCCATTGTTGAAAAGGTCTCTCCGTTGCAATGGGCTTCAAAGGAAGTGGCATCAACTGTCTTTTGCCTTCAAATAGTTGGCATTTGTGGCATGAGGCTGTAAATTTCTTAACATCAGAGAACATAACGGGCCAGTAGTAACCCGCCCTCAATATCTTGTCCACGGTGGACTTCCAGTACAAATGTCCACCACAGTTTCCAGCATGGAAATCTTGCATGATATTGTTAGTTTCATTCTCTATTAGGCAGTGCAGCAAAATGCCTTCATGGTTTTTCCAAAGTAAATTTCCATCCATCACACAAAACCTAGATTTTTCATTTTCAGGAACCTACACTTAGTTCTGGACAGTCCTGGGGGAGCACACAGGTTTGTAACACATAACAGATGTCAGAGTACCAAGGAGATTGTTCAAAGGCTACATTGATCTTTGGAGTCGCCAGCTCTGTTTCACTGTCCAGTTGGTTGACATCTAAGGCTTGGAAATTTGCTTCTGTCATTAATTTGGCCAAACCTTGCCCTTTTATCAGCTTTGTGGGTTTTATTTCAATGTCAAATTCTAGTATGTTGGCAATCCATTTTCCTCTCCTACCTACCCTCTAAGTTTTCTTGTGTGAGAATGTCCTTGACAATAGGACTTGGTACATAAGCCACAACATGAGAGTAGAGGATGTAAATCCTAAAGTCTTTAATAGCTTTGATCAAAGCATAGGCTTGTTTTTCCATAATTTGATACTTTAGGGGGCATCTCTAAGAGCTCTGCTGAAAAAAGCAATAGGTTTCTCATTCCCGTGGTCATCTTTCTGTAATAAAACAGCAGCAATAGTATGTTGGGAGGCAAAGGAAAAATGATAAAGTCTCTGTCAAACTGTGGATTGGTTAACACTGGGGTTTGAGTCAAGGCCAATTTTATACTTTCAAAGGCTTGTTTTGCTTCAAGAGTCCATTTGACCTTTGAATCTTTCTTTAGCATATTGTTTAGTAATCTGATTAATTCTGCTAAATTCGAGATAAACCTTCTTAAAAAGTTGATTTTCCCTAAGAATCCTTGCAATTCCTTGACATTCCTTGGATGAGGCATTTGTAGGATAGCTTGTATCCTATCCGGATCAATTCTTATGCCATCTTTTGAAATAATGTGTCCTAAAAGTTTTCCCTTCTTCCAAGCCAAATAATGACTTCTTGGGGTTTAAGGAAATGCCATATTTCCTGCATGTTATGAAAATTTGTCTCAAATGTTTCAAGTGTTCTTGATCTGATTTTGAAAAGGGTGTGAGATCATCTAGGTAAATGACCAAGAAGTCATGAATCTCTTTGCAAAAGCAATGTCCATTGCTCTTTGAAATGTTGCCCCTGCATTTTTTCAATCCAAATGGCATTTTCACATACTTGAAAGTTCCCCATGGGGTAGTAAATGCAGTTTTGGTCTTGATCATCAGGGTGTACTAGGATTTGATTGAAACCTGAGAATCCATCAAGCAATGATATCCTTGAAGCCCCTACTACTCTTTGAAGAATATGATCCATTTTGGGTAAAGGGTAGTTATCTTTGAGTGATACTGATTCAAATTCCTTAAGTCTACACAAAGTCTAATCTCACCATTTTCTTTCTTGTAGGACCAAATTTGAAATCCACTCAGAGAACCTGATTGGTGCTATGATACCAGCTTTGAACATTTTATGTAATTCTTTTTCAATGGAAGGAAGGAGCATAGGATTGATCCTTCTCAATTTCTGTTTGAATGGTTTTTGATTAGGCTTGAGGGAATGGTATGCTGGATAACAGAGGTATCATAGGACTTTAGATCCTCATAACCCCAAGCAAAACATCCTGAAACTCTTTAAAGAGGTCAATATATTTGGGTTTTTGATCAGGGGGCAAAGCAGCAGATAGTTTTATTATTTTAGGCTTGTCAGTAGTACCAATGTTGCATTCTTTCCATTGCTGCATCTAATGGCTGCATTTTTGGTTTCCTGGGACATCATTTGAATCAAAATGTCTTCTAATGGGGTAGGCCTACTGGAAGGAAATTGTCCTTAAGTTGTATGATTTCAGCTTCAGCGCTGCTCATCTCTTCACAGTCAATTGGTGAATTTGCTGAATGTTTATTATTGTTGAAAATAGTTTGGACTCAGTAATTGTTTTGCTGTTCTGGGTGACTTGGGTGAGCAGACTGTTGAAACGTATTTGTGATTGACTTGCTGACTCAAGTATTTGTGATTGACTTGCTCCATCAATATCAATATTTAATCCCATGAACTCTTGTTGCAAAGTCAAGAAATTGTTTATTTGCATGTCATCCTCAAATACTTGCCATTCTTTGACATTGTTTGGAATAGAGGGTCTGTATTTGACCTCGGCTGTTAAACAATTATTGGGTTCTAATGGGAATTTGAAGGTGCTGGCAAACGTTTGCCAAGCTGTGTGCATGGAGATTGTGGCCTCTTGAAATTTTGTGATAACACACTCAGAGAAGGCCTCTAATATTTCAATTACAGCAGATCTGTAAGACCTCAATCTTTTGTCATTGGTGACAAAGTTTCTTTTATACTTGTTGAATTACTAGATCAGAGTCTCCCATGATGGAGAGTTTAGGAGTTTGTAGTGATTTTGCTACTTTAGGCCCAGCAAGAGAGCTTCATATTCTGCCATGTTATTAGTGCATCTAAAATTTAACCTATAAGCCCTGCCTTCTGCATAGCCTTTCTCTTTGTTATATATCCACACTCCAGCTCCTGCCCCTAACTTGTTGACTGACCCATCAAAATTCTAGACCCACAGGATATCTTGCTGAACAGAAGATTTAAAATCTGTTCATGGGATGGCAATGTGAGCATGAGTTGGGGTTTCTTTCCCCATTTGTTTTCTAGGACAATTTCAATTCATCACTTTTTTGACAATCTTTGACAACTAGAGAAGGGTTAATGTGTTTGTTGGGCGATTGATGTTTGGCAGGTGCTACTTGTCTGATCAATGTTTTGTTCTTGTGTGAATGTTTCGGTCCTAATGTCATTGTTTGAGA